>JANIIA010018488.1:0-13186 GCA_027478495.1 Erythroxylum alaternifolium | reverse complement strand
ACACTAAATCCTTATATGCACAAAACTCACTATTCACAATTGCATGAGCATGCGATGTGTTAATTTACCACACCCGGACCCGTTTCTTTGGTCCGACCCGTTCTCTGAAAACGGGATGTTACAGGAACAGTAGCTAGGCATCTTTGGTTGGGGAAATAGCCCGTTGGGCATTTTTGGTGGATAAAATAGCTTGTTGGTATGCTCTTTAGGCAGGATCGGTGGGGAAAACAACCCGTTGAACACCTTCAGTGGGTAAAATAACCTATTATAGTGTCGTTAATCATCTTTGATGGGCAAAACAGTCTGTTCACATGGTCACTAGGCACCTTTGATGGGCAAAACAGCCCGTTGGCACGTTCGCTAGGCACCTTTGGTGGGAGAAATAGCCCCTTAGGCATATTCATTGGGCAAAACTGTCCGTACTCGTTGGCATGGTCACTAGGAACTTTGGATGGGCAAAGTAGCCCGTTGAACACCTTCGATGGGTAAAATAGCCCATTGGCATGGTGGTCCCTAGGCACCTTCGATGGGCAAAACAGCCCATTCGCAGGGTCACTAGACACCTTTGATGGGCAAAACATCCTGTTGGCACGTTCGCTAGGCACCTTTAGTGGAAGAAACAAACCGTTGGGCACCATCGATGGGTAAAATAGCCCGTTTGCATGGTCGCTAGCCAACCTCAGTTGGAAAAACAACCCATTGGCATGGTCACTACGCAACTTTGGTGGGTAAAACAGCCCATTTATAGTTACTCGATAGCCTCAGTGGGCAAAACAGTCGTTGGCTCCTTTAATGAGTAAAACAACACGTTGGGAAGGACGCTACACACCTTTGGTAAAAAAATAGCCCGTTAGCAGACCTTCGGTGGGAAAAACAGTCCGTTGGCACAGTCACTAGGCACATTTGGTAGAAAAACAGCTAGTTGGCATAGTCACTAGGCACTTTGTGTGGGCAAAAAAGCCCATTGGCATCGGTGGGCAAAATACCCATAAGGCATATTCGTGGGAAAACAGTCTATTAAAATGGTCACTAGCACCATCGATGGGTAAAACAGCCTATTGGGCACCTTAGGTGGATAGAACAGCCTGTTGGTATGGTCGACAGGCAACCTCGGTGGGAAAAACAGCCAGTTGGGATCCTTAAATGGGTAAAACAACCCATTGGCAAGGACGCTAGGCACCTTTGGTGGGAGAAACATCCTGTTGGCACATCTTTAGTGGGCAAAAGATTCCATTGGGATGGTCATTGGGCACACTTGGTAGAGAAAACGGCACGTTGGCACAGTCACTAGGCACCTTGTGTTGGCAAAACAGCCCATTGGTGTCGGTGAGTAAAACAGTCCGTTAGGACAGTCACTAGACACATTTGGTGTGCAAAATAGCCTGTTGGCAAGGTCACTAGGCACCTTCAATGGGAAAAATAGCCAGTTTCCAACCTTCGGCGGGCAAAACAACCCTTTGGCACAGTCTCTAGGCAACTTTAGTAGGAAAAATAGCCTGTTGACACAATTTAGGTGGGCAAAACAATCCGTTGGCATGGTCACTAGGCGTATTTGGTGGAGAAAATGGCCTGTTAGAATATCTTTAGTGGGCAAAACAGCCTGTTGGCACACCTTCAACAGGTAAAACATTCTGTTGTTACGGTCGCTAGGCACTTTTGGGGGAGAAACAGCCCGCTGGGCACTTTCGGTGGATAAAACAGCCCATTGGTACATTCGCTAGGTAACATTGGTGGTAGAAAACAACCCATTGAACACCTTCAGTGGGTAGAACAACCCATTGGCACGGTCTCTAGTCACCTTCGATGGGCAAAACAACCCATTTGCAAGGTCACTAGGCACCTTCAATGGGCAAAACAGCCCATTTGCATGATCACTAGCCACCCTCGATTGGCAAAACAACCCAATGGCATGGTCACTAGGCACCTTCGGTGGGTAAAACAACTTGTTGAATACTTTTGATGGGTAAAACATCCTATTGGCATGGTCCCTAGGCACCTTTGTTAGGTAAAACAGCCCATTTGTAAGGTCACTAGGCATCTTCAATGGATAAAACAACCTATTGGCACATTCATTAGGCATTTTTGATGGGAGAAACAGCCCGTTTGTATGGTTGCCAAGCACCCTCGGTCGAAAAAACAACTCGTTGGGCACCTTCGATGAGTAAAACAACTCGTTGGGAAGGACGCTATGCACCTTTGGTGAAAAAGCAGCATGTTGGCAGATCTTTGGTGGGAAAAACAGTTCGTTGACATGGTCACTAGGCTCATTTGGTAAAAAAATTTTTTGTTGGCACAGCCACCAGGCACCTTGTGTGGGAAAAATAGCCTGTTGGCACACCTTCTATTGGCATGGTCAATAGGCATATTCGATGGAGAAAATGTCACTAGGCACCTTTGATTCAAAACAGCCCATTTGCATGATCGCTAGCCACCGTTGATTGGCAAAACAACCCTTTGACATGGTCACTAGGCACCTTCGGTAGACAAGACAGCCCGTTTGGTGGGTAAAACAGACCATTAGCAAAGACCCTAGGCACCTTCATTAGGTAAAACAGCCCGTTAGCAAGGTCACTAGGCACCTTCGGTTGGCAAAGCAACCAGTTTGTAGGGTTGCTGACACCCTAGGTGGGAAAAACAACCCATTAGGCACCTTCGGTGAATAAAACAACCTGTTGAGAACAACACTACACACCTTTGGTGAAAAAATAGCCCGTTGGTAGACCTTCGATGGGAAAAACAATTCGTTGACATGATTACTAGGCACATTTGGTAGAAAAACCTATCCATTGGCAGAGCCATTAGGCACCTTGTGTGCGAAAAATAACCTGTTGGCATACCTTTCGTGGGAAAACAGTCCGTTGTTACAGTCGCTAGGCAGCATCGGTGGACAAAACAGCTCGTTGGGCACCCTCGGTAGGTAAAACAACCCATTGGCATGGTCGTTAGGCACCCTCAGTGGGCAAAACAGCTCATTGGCATGGTCTCTAGGCACCTTCAATGGGAAAAATAGCCTGTTGGCACAGTCGCTAGGCATTTTAAGTTGGCAAAAGAGCACTTTGGTAAAACAACCCATTGGGCTCCTTCGATGGGTAAGACAGCTCGTTGGCATGGTCATTAGGCACCCTTGGTGGGAAAACAGCCTTTTAGGCACCTTGGATGAGTAAAGCAATCCGTTGGCAAGGACATTAGGCACCTTTGGTTGGAAAAACAGCCCGTTGGCACATGTTTGGTTGGCAAAACAGTCCATTGGCACGGTTACTAGGCACACTTGGTAGAGAAAACGTCCCGTTGGCACAGTTACTAGGCAGCTTGTGTGGGCAAAATAGCCCATTGGCATCGGTGGGCAAAACAATCCTTTGGGACGGTCGTTAGGCATATTTTGTGGGCAAAACAATCTATTAGCAGGGTCACTAGGCACCTTTGGTGGAAAAAATAGCTAGTTGCTCACCTTTGTTAGGCAAAACAGCCCTTCGGCACAATCTCTAGGCAACTTCAGTAGGAAAAATAGCCCATTGGCATAATTTAGGCGGGCATAACAATCCGTTTGTATGGTCACTAGGCATATTTGGTTGCAAAAAAGGCCTATTGGCACATCTTTGATGGGCAAAACGACCCGTTGGCACACCGGCAAACATTCCTTTGTTACGACCGCTAGGCACCTTTTATTGGGAGAAACAACCCCCTGGGCACTTTCGGTGGGCAAAATAGCCTGTTGGTATGCTCGTTAGGCACCATTGGTAGGAAAAATAACCCATTGAACACCTTCGATGGGTAAAACAACCCATTGGCACTGTCCTTAGTCACCTTCGATGGGCAAAGCAACCCATTTTCAAGGTCACTAGGAACCTTTAATAGGAAAAATAGTCCATTTGCACGATCGCTAGCCACCCTCGATTAGCAAAACAACCCATTGGCATGGTCACTAGGCACCTTCGGTAGGCAAAACAGCCCGTTGAATACCTTTAGTGGGTAAAATAGTTCATTGGCATGGTCCTTAGGCACCTTCGTTGGGTAAAACAGCTCATTCGTAAGGTCATTAGGCACCTTTGATAGGCAAGATGGCCAGTTTGCATGGTCACTAGCCACCCTCGATGGGAAAAACAACCCATTGGCACAGTCACTAGGCACCTTAGGTGGGAAAAACAGCCTATTAGGTAACTTCGATAGGCAAAACAGCCTATTGGCCCTGTCGCTTGGCACCTTCGGTGGAAAAAACAGCCTATAGGCACACTTTTGATGGGAAAATAGTCCATTGGTACCTTCAGTGGGTAAAATAGCCCGTTGGCATAGTTGCTGGGCACATTGGGTGGGCAAAATAGTCTATTGGTAGGGTCTCTAGGCACCCCCGATGGATAAAATAGCCTGTTGGTATGGTTGCTAGGCACCCTCAGTAGCAAAGCATCCTATTGGCACGGTCGCTAGGAACCTTGGGTGGGCAGAATAGTCCGTTGGCACAGTCGAAAGGCACATTTGGAGGGTAAAATAGCTTGTTGGCATGTTTGCTAGGCACCTTTGCTAGAAACATAGCCAGTTGGGCACCTTCAATGGGCAAAAAGACCCATTGGCACACTTTCGGTGGGCAAAATAGACAAATGGCACAGTCGTTAGGCATATTCTGGCAAAAAATAGCTCGTTTGCACAATCATTATGCACCTTTAGTGGGAAAAATAGTCTGTTGGCACACGTTCGGTGGGAAAACCTTCAGACAATCGCTAGGCACCATCGGTGGGAAAAACAGCCCATTGGGCACCTTTGGTGGGTAAAATAGCTCACTGGCATGGTTGCTAGGCACCCTGGGTAGGCAAAACAACCTGCTGGTATAGTCATTAGGCATCTTCAGTAGGCAAAACAGCCCGTTGGCACAGTTACTAGGCACCCTATTTTGGCAAAAGAGCCCTTTGACACGATCGCTAGGCACCTTCGGTGTGCAAAACAGTCCGTTGGCACGTTCGCTAAACACCTTTTGTGGAAAAACAGCCTATTAGCACGGTCGCTAGGCATCTTTGTTAGGCCATGCAGCCCATTGGCATAGTCCCTAGGCACATTCAGTGGGAAAAACTGCCCGTTTGCATGCCTTTGGTTAGCAAAATAACCCTTTGATACGATCGCTAGGCAGATTCGATAGGTAAAACAGCCAGTTGGCAAAGTCACTAGGCACCTTCGGTGGGAAAAACTGCCCGTTGGCATGGTTGTTAGGCAGCTTTAGTAGCAAAACCAGCCCGTTGGCACAGCTTCAATGGGGAAAACAATCTGTTGACATGTCACTAGGCATATTCTGTGGAGAAAGCAACCCATTGGCACATCTTCGATGGGCAAAACAGCCCGTTGGCACACCTTTGATGGGCAAAACAACCCATTGGTACAATTTTTAGGCACCTTTGGTGGGAGAAATGGCACGTTAGGCATCTTTAGTGGGTCAAACAGCCTATTAGTACGCTTGCTAGGCACCATTGGTAGGAAAAATAGCTCATTGAACACCTTCGGTGGGTAAAACAGCCCATCGACATGGTCCTTATGCACTTTTGGCGGGTAAAATAGCCCATTGGCACGATCGCTAGGCACCCTAGGAGGGAAAAACTACCCATTCGCATAGTGGCTAGGCACCTTTGGTGGGCAAAACAACCCATTGGCATACTCAGTAGGAACCTTGGACCCGTAAAATAGCCCATTCGCACGGTCACTATACATCTTCAATGGGCAAAAGAGCCCGTTGGCACATTCGCTAGACACTTTTGGTAGGCTAAATACCAGTTGGGCACCTTCGATGGGCAAAACAACCTGTTGACACACCATCAGTGGGAAAACAATCCATTGGCAAGGATGCTAGGCACCATCGATGTGCAAAACAACCTGTTGGGCACCATCAATAGGTAAAACAAAACAACCCATTGGCATAGTCGCTAGGCATATTGGGTAGGCAAAACAACCTATTGGGACGGTCGCTAGGCACCCTCTATGGGCAAAACAGTTCATTAGCAGGGTCGCTAGGCACCCTCAATGGGAAAAACACCCCATTGGCATGGTCACTAGGCACATTGGGTGGAAAAACATTTAGTTGGGCACCTTCGGTGGGCAAAACATCCTGTTGGCAGGTTAGCTAGGCACCTTTGGTGGGAAAATAGCCCGTTGGCACACCTTCGATGGGCAAAACAGATAAATTACGGTCACTAGGCACATTCTGTGGAAAAAAACAGTCCGTTTGCACAGTCACTAGGCACCATTGGTTGGAAAACACAACCTGTTGGCAAACCTTCGATGGGAAAATAGTTCATTGGCAAGGTTGCTAGGCACCTTCGATGGGAAAAACAGCCTAGTGGGCATCTTTGGTGGGTAAAACAGTCCATTGGCGTGGTCATTAGGCATCCTGGGTGGACAAAACAGCTCGTTGGCATAGTCTCTAAGCATCCTCATTGGGAAAACAGCCCGTTGGCACAGGCGCTAGGTAGCTTAACTTGGTAAAAGAGCCCTTTGACAGGATCGCTAGGCACCTTCTGTGCGCAAAGTAGCCCGTTAGCATATTCGCTAGACACCTTTAGTGGAAAAGCAGCCCATTGGCACAATCACTAGCCACCTTTAGAGGGCTAAACAGCCCGTTAGCATGGTCCCTAGGCACATTCGGTGGGCAAAACAATCCGTTTGCATGCATTTGGTTTGAAAAATAAGTCATTGGTACGGTCACTAAGCACCTTCGGTGGGAAAACAGTCCGTTGGCAAATTCACTGGGTACCCTCTGTGGGAAAAAAGCCTACTGGCACAGTTTCTAGGCACCTTTTGTAGGGAAAACAACCCATTGGCATAGTGGCTAGCAACCTTTGGTGGGTAAAACAACCCGTTGAAACGGTCGCTAGTCACCTTCGGTGGGAAAAAAGCTCGTTAGAACAATCACTAATCACCTTTGGTGGGCAATACAGCCTGTTTACAGAGTTGTTAGGAACCTTTGGTAGAAAAATAGCCTATTAGCATGCCTTCGGTGGGAAAATAGTCCGTTGGCACGGTCGGTAGGCATCATCAGTTGTTGGGCACCTTCGGTGGGTAAAACAGCCTATTGGCAATGTCGCTAGGGACCTTCGATGGGCAAAACAGCATGTTGGCAGGGTCGATAGGCACCCTCGGTAGGTAAAATAGCCCATTGCCATGGTTGCTAGGTACCCTCAGTAGGTAAAACAACCTACTTGAGCAGTCCTTAGGCTCCTTGAGTGGGCAAAATAGCCCATTGGCACGGTCTCTAGGCACCATCGGTGGGCAGAACAGCCCCTTGGCATATTGACTAGACACCTTTGGTAGAAAAAAAACCTACTGGCACGATTGCTAGGCACCATCGATGTGCAAAACAGCCAGTTGGCATGGTTCCTAGGCGCATTCAATAGGCAAAATAGCCAGTTTGCAAGCCTTTGGTAGGCAAAATCACCCGTTCGTACAGTTGTTAGGCACCTTCGGTGTGAAAAATGGTCCTTTGCCATGGATGCTAGGCAACTTCTATGTGGAAAACAACTCGTTGGCATGATGGCTAGTAACCTATGTTGAGAAAAATAGCTCGACAAAATAGTCACTAGTCACCTTCGGTGGGAAAATAGCTTATTGGAATGGTCGCTAGTTAACTTCGGTTGGTAAAATAGCCCATTGGCATGGTTACTAGGCATCCTCGGTGGGAAAAACGACCTGTTGGAATGGTCATTGGGTAAAATATCCCCTTGGCATGGCCCCTATGCATCTTTTATGGGAAAAACAGCCAGTTGGCACGGTCGCTATGCTCCTTTGGCGGGCAAAACAGCTCGTTGATACAGTCGTTAGACACCTTGGGTGGGCAAAACAGCCTGTTGGCACTATCGCTAGGCACCTTTGGTATGGAAAACAACCCTTTGGTGCAATCGTGATGCACCATCGATGGGCAAAACAAGCCGTTGGCATGGTCACTAGGCACCTTTGGTGGGCAAAATGTCCCATTGGGCACATTCGATGGGCGAAACAGCCCATTGCCATAGTCGCTAGGCACCTTTGGTAGGAAAAACAGCCCGTTGGTTACCATCGGTGGGCTCCTTGGCACCTTCGGTTGGCAAAAACTGCCTATTGGCACATTTGCTAGGCACTCTCGATGGGTAAAATAACTCGTTGGAACAGTCATTAGTTACCTTTGGTGGGCAAAATAGCTCGTTGGGATGGTTGTTAGGCACCTTCAGTAGGAAAATAGCTCATTGGGCACCTTCAATAGGAAAAACAACCCATTGGCACAGTCGCTAGGCACCTTCAGTGGGCAAAACAACCCATTGGCATAGCATTTAGGGCCCTTCGATGGGAAAACAGCCCACTAGGCAACTTTGACGGACAAAACAACCTGTTTGTATAGTCGCTAGGCAACTTTGATGGAAAAATGGCCCGTTTGGGACCTTTGATGGGTAAAACTGCCTGTTGGCACAATCGGTAGGTAGCTTTGGTGGAAAAACAGCCCATTGGCATGGTGGCTAGGCATCTTCTATTGGAAAAAAGCCAATCAGCATGGTTTCTAGCCACCCTCGATGGAAAAAATAGCCCGTTGGGCATGTTGGACGGGTTAAACAGCCCGATGGCAAGGTCGCAAGGCACTTTTGCTTGGAAAAATAGCTCGCTGGACACCTTTGATGGATAAAACAGCCCGATGGGATGGTCGCTAGGAAGCTTCAGTGGGAAAAATAACCTATTGGCTCACCTTCAATGGGTAAAACAGTCCATTGGCACGATCACTAGGCACTCTCGGTGGGAAAAATGGCCCATTAGTGCACCTTTGGTAGACAAAATAGCCTATTGACACACCTTTGGTGGGCAAAACAACCCATTGGTACGATCGTTAGGCACCTTCAGTGGGAAAAATAGCCCGTTGGGCACCTTTCGTAGGTAAAACTGCCTGTTGACACATTCATTAGGCACCATTTGTGGGCAAAACAACTCGTTGGCATGACCGCTAGGCCCCTTTGGTGGGAAAAATAGTCCCTTAGGCAACTTTTGTGGGCAAAACAGCCCGTTGGAACGGTCGCTAAGCATCTTCGATGGGTAAAATAGCCCATTAACACGGTCATTAGGCACTTTTAGTAGGGAAAACAGCTAGTTGGGCACCTCAGTGGGCAAAACACCTATTTGCATGGTTGCTAGGAACCTTTGGTGGGCAAAAGAACCCGTTGGCATAGTCGCAAGGCACCCTCAACTGACAAAACTTCACATTGGCACGGCCGCTAGGCAACCTTGGTGAACAAAACTTGCTATAGTCATGGTCGCTAGGCACCTTCAGTGGGTAAAACAACCCGTTTGCACATTTGCTAGGCACATTTGGTGGGAAAACACCCAGTTGGGCACCTTCAATGGGCAAAATAGCTTGTTGGCACAGTGGTTAGGCATCTTTGGTAGGCAAAATAGCCCATTGGCATAGTTGTTATGCACCCTCAGGAGGAAAAACAACACGTTGCCACAGTTGCTAGGCACCTTCGGTAGGAAAAACAGTCAGTTGGGCACACCATCGGTGGGCCTGTTGACACCTTAGGTTGGCAAAAACTGCACATTAGCATGTTCACTAGGCACCCTCGATGGGCAAAACAACCTATTGGCATGGTCTCTAGGCACCATTGGTAGGCAAAAATGCTTGTTGGCATGGTCGCTAGGCACCATCGGTGGGAAAAAGAGCCCGTGGGGCACCTTCAATGGGTAAAACAGCTTGGCATGGTCGCTAGGCACCCTCAATGAGCAAAACAGCCCGTTAGCATGTCGCTAGGCACCCTTAGTGGGTAAAACAGCCTATTGGCACAGTCGCTAGCCACCTTAAGTTGGAAAAAGAGCCCTTTGACACGGTCGCTAAGCACCTTCGGTGCATAAAACAACCTATCGGCACATTCACTAGACAACTTTGGTAGAAAACAGCCCATTGGCATGGTCGCTAGGCACATTCAGCAAGCAAAACAGCCCGATTGCATGCATTTGGTTGACAAAATAACCCGTTAGTACAGTCGCTAGGTAACTTCGGTGAGAACAATAGTCTGTTGACACGATCATTAAACATCTTTAGTGGAGAAAAAAGCCCACCGACACAGTTTCTAGGCATCTTTTATGGGGAAAACAGCCCAGCAACGGTCGCTAGTCACCTTCAGAGGGAAAAAAACTAGTTGGAACAATCGCTAGTCACCTTAGGTGGGCAAAACAGCCCGTTTGCATAGTCACTAGGCACCTTCGGTGGGAAAAATAGCCTGTTGACACACCTTTGATGGCAAAACAACCCGTTGGCATGGTCGCTAGGCATCATCTATCATTGGACACTGTCGGAGGGTAAGAAATTCCTTTGGTATGGTCGCTAGGAACCTTCGATGGACAAAACAACATGTTGGCATGGTCAATAGGCACCCTTGATGGGAAAAATAGCCTGTTGGCATGGTTGCTAGGCACCTTCGATGGGCAAAACAGCCCGTTGGCATGTTCACTAGACACCTTTGGCAGAAAAATAACCTATTGACATAGTCGCTAGGAACCTTCAGTGGGAAAAATAGCCAGTTGACATGGTCCCTAGGAACATTCGGTGGGCAAAATAGCCCGTTTGTAGGCCTTCGGTTGGCAAAACAACCCGATGGTACGGTCGTCAGGAACCTTTAGTGGGAAAAACAGTTCGTTGCCACAGACGCTAGGCACCTTCGGTGGGGAAAAAAGCCCATTAGCACAATCTCTAGGCACCTTTTGTGTGCAAAACAGCCCGTTGGCACGATGGCTAGAAACCTTCCGTGGGTAAAACTACCAGTTGGAATAGTCGCTAGTCACCTTCGGTAGGAAAACATCCTGTTGGAACAGTCACTAGTCACCTTCAATGGGCAAAACAGCCCATTGGCTCAGTTGCTAGGCATCCTCGATGGGCAAAACATCCGATTGGCACAGTCGCTACGTACCCTCTGTGGGAAAAACAACATGTTGGCATGGCCGTTATGCTCCTTTTTGCAGGCAGAACAACCTATTAGTATAGTCGCTAGGCACCTTCAGTCGGCAAAAAAGCCTATTGACATAATCGCTAGGCACCATCGGTGTGCAAAATAACCATTTAGCACTATTGTTATGCACCCTTGATGGGCAAAACAACCCGTTGGAATGGTCACTAGGCATCATCAGAGGGCTAAATAACCTATTAGCCACCTTCGGTGGGAAAAACAGCCCATTGGGCATCATCAGCGGGCCTGTTGGTACCTTCAGTTGGCAAAAATAGCCTGTGAGCACATTCTCTAGGCACCCTTGATGGGTAAAACAACACGTCGACATGGTCACTAATCACCTTCGGTTAGCAAAAAAACCCGTTGAGATGGTGGCTAGGCACCTTCGATGGGAAAAACAGCTTATTAGCATGAATGCTAGGATGCTTTGGTGGGGAAAAGAGCTCATTGGCACAGTCGATAGGAACCTTTAATGACTAAAATAACCCGTTGGCTCATTTTTGATGAAACAACCTATTGGCACCGTCGCTTGGCACCTTCAATAGGCAAAATAACTTTTGACGTGGTTGTTAGGCACCCTCAGTGGGAAAAATAGCCTGTTGGGAACCTTCAGTGGGTAAAACAACCCGTTGGCACTTCCACTAGGCCTCTTCGATGGGGATGGCAGCTCATTGGGTACTTCTTAAGGGCAAAACAGCCCGTTAGGCACTTCGATTGCTAAAACAGCCCGTTAGCACAGTCTTTGGACACCTTCAGTGGGCAAAACAACATGTTGGCACAGTTCTTAGGCACTTTGGCTTTCAAAATAGCCCATTGGCACAGTTACTAGGCACCCTCGATAGGAAAAACAGCCTGTTAGACACCTTTGATGGGTAAAACAGCCTGTTGAAAAAGTTGCTAGCCACCTTAGGTGGGAAAACGACCCTTTGGAAAAATCGTTAGTCACCTTCAGTTGGAAAACAACCTATTGGAATGGTTGCTAGGATCTTTTGGTGGGGAAAAGAGCCCGTTGGCACAATCACTAGGCACCTTCAATGATTAAAATAGCCCTTTAGCTCGTTTTTGGTGAAACAGCCTATTGGGACTATTGCTTGGCACCTTCGGTGGACAAAACAACCCTTGGCATGGTTGTTAGGCACCCTCGGTGGGAAAAACAGCATATTGGGAACCTTCAGTGGGTAAAACAGCCCGTTGGCACTTCCGCTAGGCCTCTTTGATGGGGAAAACAACCCATTGGGCACCATTCACGGGCAAAACAGCCTGTTGGTATGGTCGTTAGGCACCTTTGGTAGGAAAAATAGCCCGCTAGGCACTTTGATGGGTAAAATAGACCATTGGCACGATCATTGAACACCTTCGGTGGACAAAACAGCCCATTGACATAGTTCTTAGGCACTTCAGTGGGCAAAACAACCAATTGATACAGTTACTAGGCACCTTCGATGCGTAAAACAACCTGTTAGGCACCTTAGGTGGGTAAAATAACCTGTTGACACAGTCACTAGCCACCTTCTGTGGGAAAACAACCCATTGGAACAATTATTAGTCACCTTTGGCAGGAAGACTACCTGTTGGAGCAGCCACTAGTCATCTTTGGTGGGCAAAACACCTCGTTGGCATGGTTGCTAGGCATCCTCAGTAGGAAAAATAGCCTATTGGCACACCTTCAAAGGGCAAAACAGTTCGTTGGCATGATTACTAGGCATACTCGGTGGAAAAAATGGCCCGTTGGTGCACGTTTTGTAAGCAAAATAGCCCCTTGGGCACCTTTCATAGGCAAAACAGCCCATTGGAACAGTCACTAGGCACCTTTGATGGGTAAAACAGCGTAATGACACATTCGTTAGGCATGTTTGGTGGGAAAATAGCAAGTTAGGCACCTTCGGTGGGTAAAAAACCTGTTTGCATGGTCTTTAGGCACCTATGGTAGGCAAAACAGCCCGTTGGGCACTTCGATGGGTAAAACAGCTAGTTGGCACGATCGTTGGACACCTTTGATGGGCAAAATAGCCCGTTGACAAAGTTCTTGGGCACTTCAGTAGGCAAAATAGACCATTGACACAGTTACTTGGCACCCTCAATGGGAAAAATAGCCCGTTGGGCACCTTTGGTGGGTAAAACAACCTGTTGACACAGTTGTTAGCCACCTTCGGTGGGAAAAACCATTAGAACAATCATTAGTTGTAACACCCCAACTCCCGCTGAACCCGAACCCGATATCGACAGTGATACCCGAATTCGTGCCCCGCGAGGGTGGC
>JANIIA010018449.1:0-31597 GCA_027478495.1 Erythroxylum alaternifolium | reverse complement strand
GTTTATTCAATTTCAATTTATGATTATTTACAAAATATAAAATATGTCTTCAAATTTGTAATAAATTAAAATAAATTCGTTTTTAACAATTATAATAATTATAAATTTCAAAATTAAAATTTTTTACTAAATAATACAAGCTATAAAAAATAATTCGTCAAAAAAAGTCGTAAAAATTGTAATAAATTTAAATAAATTCGTTTATAAAAATTATAATAATTATTAAATTTAAAGTTATATTTCGTCACTAAATACTATTAGTTACCAAATGAAATTCGTCACAAAAACTAATTCACTACGTATAAAAAACATTGGTAAAAAGTTTTTGCTACAACCAACATTTCGTAGCTAAATCTTTTTTACTAAAAAAATCATCACAAAACCATATTAGCGACCAAAGCTACTTCATCACAAAAGCTTTTTACCTGCGTTTAAGAAACGTATCTAAAAACATTTCCCCACGAGAAAAATTGGTAGCTAAAAGTTTTTTGCTATCAAAATCAAATCGTCACTAAAAATAAATATCGACGCATAAGGTTTCGTGGGAAAAGACTTTATCTACTAAAAGGAAACGTTGCATAAAACTATTACCAATGTTTCTATTTATTGTCGGTAATAAATTTTTGCGACGGATTTTTTTATCGCAAACATAATTTCCCAACGACTTCTATTAAACGTCGCCAATGTTATTTTGCTACCGAGATTCGGTGATGATTTCGACGACGAAATTAAATCGCCGCATATTAATAATTGCGATGATTTTTCCTTCTTTAGTAATGATTAAAATCGTCGCTAAAAACGTTGTTTATTGAAGTGAACCTATTGTATTAAGTTACCAGAACTTGTTTGTTAACTAGCTAAATCTTGAATTTCATAATACTCTTCTAACATTATATGTAGGCATTTGTGTGAAAACATTTTTATCATAAAAGATCGGAAGCTATTGTATTTCTTTCTAACCGTTGTAGTTGATAGAAGTGAGCATTTTTTTAAGAACTTAAAAATTGAATTGAAGAATAATAGAAATGTTGAGAGTATAGGAATGTCAATGGGTCGGGCAGGCCTATGAGCTAAGGTGGTCCGTGGCCCGACGGGGAGGGATAGGTCAACTTGTGGTCCAGCCCAACTGTGGGCAGATCAGGTCAATCCGACTCACCTTATAATTTTTTTAGAATGTCAAAAACGACATCGTTTTTGAAATAAAGGTCGAGCCACTGGCTGAGCCAGCTTGTGCTTGAGCCATGGCTCAATCGGGCCAGCCACTTTTAGTTTGTGGCCCACCCGGGCCAAAGTTAGGCTGGGCTAGGCCAAAATTGACATCCCTATAAGGATATAATCAAAGGCAAGAAGCTCTCAAACAAGCATTGAGGTAGACAAGTTCAAACATTGAAACCCTTCCCTTGCTTAGGGCCCACACTCATGAAGGATAAAATAAGGTCCACTCTTAATTTCCATAAAAAACAAAATAAGGCAAAAAACGACTCACTTTTGGCCCCTCATAATAAGCAAAATAAGGCAAAATAGGGTCCTGTTCCCTCTTGACACTCATAAAGAGCAAAATGAGTTAAATCCTCTTAACTTTCTTTTTTTTTGTTTACAAATTTTTTTCATTTGATTTTTTTCCTAAATTGTTCTCTAAATCTTAATGTTAAGAATTAATGCAATTCATTAGATTCTTTAATTGTGTAACAATGTGGGGCTTAAGATAGCCTCTTTAATAATAAAAATCATTTTAAAAAATTTACACATTTATATTTTGTCAATTTATTGGGCCCCTTTTGTTTTTTACTTTGCCTAGGGCCTATAAAACGTTAGAAATAACCATGATTGAAACTAACACCAAGAAAGGAGCTGGCAAACTTCTCTAGGTGAATCTTTTTTGTTGGTGCTCTTAGGGTTATGATCATTGTTGATTGAAAGAATTTTCTAAGTTGGATTTAAAAACTCTTTCAATTAGCTTATGGAAATATGCTTTTGGCCAAACCTAACCATACCTTGGAAGAACCAAACTAAGTTAGAATACTTTAGGTTCTCATCAGCTTGTACTTTCATTTAGTGGTTGATCTAAAATTCTTTCACCTTTATAAGAGTTATAAAATTCCTATTAGATTTCAAAGACCTAAGCTTTCCAGTGTAATAATGATAGAACTTCTATTAGGAAACACATTCAAATTGATATATTTTCTGATAATTTCCATCTCTACTTCATTCTTCTACTTACTTTCTCTCTTATTTTGTTTAACAAGATCGTTTCTCTCATCCAAATAAGGGTTTTGATGACAAAATTGTCAATTGTAAGTTCTTTGATCTCTAACTTTCTTGCATTTCTCTCTTTCTAAATAGGATAAACAGTGGAATTGAGGGTTGATCTTAATACTTATAGATCTCCATTACTATTAAAAGAAATATTAGTTACCTTTTAAATCAAATTATCACAATTCTTGGTGTGGTAGATTGAATAACATTTGACTTGAACTTTTTTTATAGAGGGTTACAGTATACTACCACTCAAAGAATAAATGTGGAACATTTTCATCTTCAAGGTTACATAAATTACGCTTCAAATCATTGCTACCCTTAATTCTATCCTTTGTTTTTAACTTTTTCTTGGTAATGAGCCACATAATGAAAGTAGTTTTAGGGATGGTTAAGCTCCTCTAAACAAGCTTGGCCCATCACACTCCTTGCTTATGCTCTCTGATGAGATCCATGTAAGATTTATTTGTAAACTATCCTGACTTATCTCTAATTCATTTGATCTTGTCTGCACATTCTGCATTTGGCCTATAACTTGACAAATTATCTCTGATGAAAGTGAATCCCCTCTGATTACATGACCATTAGCTATCTTGTACAATTTTCTTAGCTTTTACATTGTTTTCAACATGTGCTTAATGAAATGAGCTTTAGAAAATAAGTAAAAGAGACCTAATTCACACCAGTTTTCATACCAAAATAAGGTATCTTTAATGTTATGAATACAGTACCGGTATTGGTACAATGTTATAAACAAATCAAAGTGATCATTAATTTTTAACAAGTAATAAAAGTGAAAAATATATACTTAGGTTAGGTTTTTCTCTTTTTAAAATTATCAATTGGCATCCTAAAATCCCCAAAAGACTTCTTGTAAATCTCCATTTGTGAGCTTAAGAGATCTTACATCATCTAATGGGCAACAACTGTTGCAATAGTAATAGCATTCTCCTATTAACTTTAGTAGTCTTTACAAAATCTGGTTTGAAATAAACATTAGGATTAAAAAATTCCCCAGCTGTAAACAATGGAGAGTAAAGTTGCCTTTCTCATCTCTTATTGATGACTGCAAGATAAGGTATGTACAAAGAAAGTCTATTTTTTAGATTGGCTTTGATTGCTTCCTTCGCCCTCTCTATGACATCATAAAAATAACCAATTGTTTCCTTTTCATCACTATAAACCAAATGAAGCATCCTCACCAATGGTTCACAAACTCGGATAACAAATTTGCATTGGGACCAAAATTTAGTATCTTTAAGTATAATTTTGGAAACCTCCAATCGAACATTAAACCTAAAATGTTGAGATGCAACCCACTTATTACTTTTAAACATTTGTCTCAACTCTTTCTTCATCATAATAACACGTTGAAGTGATAAGAAATTCGTTGCAAATCTTGTAACAATAGGATGACACAAATTCTTACTATTGGTAAAATCCTTCTCATTAAATTCTAGACCTATGTACAATTATAGATAAACTTGGTCACCTGTTTTGCTTTATGTAACGTATCATCAATAATAGGAAAATATCTAATAGCCTTAATATTTTCTAGCATTAAGTCAATGCAATATGTAACACAAGAACTCTTAAAAAAAGAATTACACTTTCTTTGTAATCCTCTTCTTACCACTTTATAAGTAGAATCATTGTCAGTAATGAATTGAACAATGTTTTTTGGCCCTATTTCATTCCTAACTTGATTGAATATTTCAAATAAAGTATCAGTATTCCTAACAAGGCTAGATGCTTGACTTCAAAAACATTGAGCCTTTTGGAAAATAAACTAGATTATTAATAATGGGTCATGTATCCTATTTGTCCAACCATCAGACATGATTGAACACCCGTAAATAGCCCAATCTATTATTCTTTCCTCCAAATAACTTTTAATTTCTTAACCAGAGCTACTCAAAAGTTTATCTCTGTCGTCATCAATAGAAGGAACTTCATATCCTGGATCATAAGATGTTATAACATCCACCATAGGCTGATAATAATAAGATTAGGAAGTGTTGAATGTTATACTTGAATCATACCACCATCTAGTCATCGCCATATCTACATTACGAGTCATTTCTCTTAATTGCATGGCACTACAAATTGAAGGCTGAGCTCTAAGAGTTATTTTTAGTGAAAAAAAATTGACACTTGCATCTTGCTTTTCATTAGGTCCAAATGTAATATTCACTTTTTGTTGGGAAGAAACACTACCACCTTCAACATTTCCACTATCATTCTCAACACTAGCAAATGAACTTCCACTACTAATTTCACAATTCAATCTCTCCCTTTTATCTTTCTTGTGTTGATACTCTTCAAGCAAAGTTTTCATTTTTCACTTTATATTATCTCACTTTTTTACAAGTTTCCACATCTCCTTTAACCCCAGCTTAATACTTTTTTAATTTGGTGATTCCTCCACTTTTCAAATGCTTGTTACAAAATAAGCAAATAGTATGGTTCTTCATATCAGAGACTAATGTTACATAAGCCCAAGTCAGATCATTGTATCTTCCTGAAGAGGTTGAATGATTAGGAGTACTTAAAATTCCTTCCATTTATCTATAAAAATAAATGAAGACATATATCAAAAATAACTTCATATCAAAATAAATAACACATAATTTCATTATCAACTACTACCACAAAATATGTATTGTTTAACTCAAAAGTCAAAACTAACATATTACACAATACACAAATACATCTTATATAATATAACTCATTTTGTATGATTACATCATACATAATTCAATATCATCTAACACAGTTCACCAGTAAGTCAAAAAACCAACAATTCAAACATTCAACATACACAATTACATAATAAACATATACATCTTATATAATATAACTCATTTTGTATGATTACATTATACACAATTCAATTTCATCGAACACAATTCACCAAAAGTCAAAAACCAGCAATTCAAGTATATAACATACATACTAACACAGTACACATATACATCCCATATAATATAACTCGTTGTGTATGATTATATCATTCAACCATAATCTAAAGAAATACACTCACAATTATAACATATTCAACTTGAACCATAACTCATAATTATAAGTTTACAACTTACTTTATATAATCTCATAATTCAACTCTAAACTAATATAATTTGTTTACTATACAATTCAATTTGTAATGCTTATAATTATTTTGTTTTCTTAACTAATTTTAGTCAACATTGTTACTAAAATCCTAATTCCTAACTTTAATTTAACAATTTTTCATTCACCAATTTTAATCATCATTCTTAGTTTCTTACACAAGTTAACTCCACAATGAACAATTAACCTACACTTTACAATTTAATATCATCCTATACAATTCACTAATAAACAACATAAAAAATGCAAATTTCAAATTTTCTTAACTTAATTACATATATTAAATGACTTAATTATATATTAAATCTTATATTTAAATGATTAATCATATGTTAAATACTTTTTATATACAAGCAATAATTAGTAAATTGTACGTTTCATTTAAGTTTATTAACAAATTAACAACTTAATGCTTTAATTTTGAAATTGACAATGCTTAAATTACATTGAAATTGAACAATTCACACAAAAAAATTCTAACATTCAAACCCAAAATTTTGAATGCATTCATTTGCTTCATAAATTGATAATGCCTAAATTACATTGAAATTGAACAAACTTACATAAATAATTCCAACTTTTAAACTCAAATTTCTTAACTCGCACAAACAATTCCAATAATTCCAACTTTCAAAACATTCACAAAATACATATGACATAACCAAAACACAATGCAAATGCAATTTAAGAGCAGAAAAAAGCAATTCAAAACACACCCCAAAAAGTAGAAATTGTAATTTGGTTTAGTTAGGTCAGGTTGGTTTAGTTGGGTATGGTTCAGGTCAGGTCCAAATCTGAAAATTACAAATGGATATTTCTGTTAGTTTTCAAGCAAGCAGCAAACACAATGGGGAGAACAGTAGTAACTGTTGGTGGCGATGGTGGTCGACAACATTAGAGGGAGGGAGAGCCAAAGAAGAGAATGTTAAGAAGAGAGAGAGAGATGAAAATTTTTGAGAATGGATGAGTGAGAGAGTCTGCATGGGTTTTGGATATTTTATTTTTTTTGTAATATAGTCCCTTAAAAATTTAAAATTTACGGTACCGATCGATATTTGACCGTTATTTAGTACTAGACGAAACTTCTAGTACTAGCTGGAACTAAGGTCGATACCTAAGAGGCTATTGTCGTACCTTTTCTGGTCGATATTGGTTGTTACGGTACGAAACTCGTTACTTTGGGTGTCTTTCTTATTGCCTATAATTATTTAGAGCTTGATTCTTATGAGGTTCCTTAGCTTTAACCTTAGAAGGTAAACTTCCTATGATTTCTTTTTTTTTGTGTGTAATATAATTATACTTGTGCTCTACATCGATCTAAAAAACAAATTCGTATAAAATTTTTAAAAATTGAACAAATTTAAAATTTTATTTTGTTTTATATAATTAATTAGACTATATGTAGTATTTTTATAATTATCCAATTTACTTTTAGACAAACAATTATAATATTTTTATAAAAATTAATAAATATAATTTAAATAATATTTAAAAATAAATTATAAACTTTACTTACAATGATATTAATTATATCACCTAAACATCTGTCTTACAAAACTGACACATATTTTAAATGAACTTTATTGTTCACCAAAAAAGTTTCAAAAATAACTTATTTTATTAAGATTCAAATCTTGATATGTTTTATTTTTTTAATATATAAAAAGGAAGAGACTTTGTCCCTCCCAACTCCTTTTTTAATCAAATTCTTTTCCCTTTTTGTGAATGTTAGGCAACCGTGACCTTTTCCTGACTCCTACCTTATCATATTCCTTTCTCATTTAGGAAAGAATCTAAACACTCATTGCTCCCTCTATTAACTTTTGACTGTTGTTTTCGTTCTCGTTTCCTCCTTTTTGTTCTCCCTCTCCTTCCTTTTTAATGCCTTCGTCTTATAGCTCTCCTAGAAAATCCTCTTACCCACAAACCTCCTTATCTTGCTTGGGTTCTATCCTCTTTTAATCTTTGTTTTCTAGCTCCAAAATCATCTGCTTCTTTTAAGTTCCTCCAATGCCAGTTTTAGAGCCTATTACAAATCCTATTCCCCCAAGTATTTGTGTTAGTAAAATATAGAGTCAAGTGGTAAGAGATACCATTACTTTGAGAAACTCATATACATTCCCCCCACTGCATAAGTCTTGATTTAATAGATCTAAAATGGCCATACCTCCCTTTGAAATTATAAAACATGGAGTATAGAAATGGTCAAACACCTTAATCAATTTTTTTCTAAAAAAAGGCTAGCATTTCATGTAGTCCAAAGGAGGGCTCTTAACATCTGGTCAAAGCTAGGCCTTAAGGATATTCTTATCAATAAAGAGGACCTATTCCTCTTTAAAATAGCAAGGAAACAAAATTTATAGAAGATTATTAAATCTAGTCCTTCGTACATTCAAGGAAACATTATTTTGATGAAATAGAAAACATGCCTAGATTTAAAAGGTATGAATTAAGGTATGTGCTAATATGGTTCAAATTTCATAACTTATCTTTCGAATATTGGTCCATAATTGAACAAAGTTTTCTAATAAGCCTAATAGAAAAATATCTGTACTTAGACGAGCATACTATCATAATCAAAAGGGTTGGTTTCACTTGCATTAAGGTATCAATTCTTAACTTTTTGAGATGCTAAGCATCATGAGACTGAGTGAGCATGATGGGCTTGTAAAAGATCAAATCCTTGTTAATTATCAATGGAGACCTTCATTCTAAGGAGATAACCAAAAGTTGAGAGAAATTGAAAACATATTTCAAGTGGTTTAATAGACGAACTCCAAAATTGACCTAAATCTCATTCTAGATCTAACTTTGAACAAAATCCTCTTACTTAGAAGGATTCTAGTTGCACTAGTATAGTGAGCATTGAACATTAAGCTTGCTCATCAAAAGTTACTAGAGACTATAAATACCATAAAAAATTGAGAAAGTAAGCAACAATCTTGGCATAGGTGTAGGAAAATGCCATTGACAATTCTTATGCCATCTTATAAAACACACCCAGGATAGAGTGTAATATGAAAAATATGTATAAAGGTGACACCTTGCTTCCTACTATACAAAAGTTGACATATGGGAAAACTCATGAGAAAATATCTAGATAGAGTTATAAAGGAAGTCTGGTAGGGGAAAGTTCCTTAAGTCATTCAACAATTGGAGGTTCTTAAAGCTTTCATTAAAAGGAAACATGGAAGAAAACCTAAAAAGAGGGGGCACTGAGCCTTTGTCTCAACCTATGATTCTAATATGGATTGTGAGAGCCATGGATTACCTTAAAAAATTTAGATGAATTGTAATTATCTACAATAGAAAAAGATTTTATTTAATAGGTCTCCTGAGATAAATAAATCAAAGAGAACAAGATATTTAATAATAAATGATTATTTAGAAAGAACTAGACTATCGTTTCAAACCATCAATCACACATCAATGGGAGAATTATTATAGTTATGATCTGAGAAAAGTATTCATAATTAAGGTTATGATCTTTGACCAATTCACCACTTGGTGATTAACATAGATCAAGATCCTAGTGAATTTAAAGTCACTTTTGTTTATTTAGCCAATTATGAGTTTCAAAGGAACTTGCTTTAGAGGAAATTATGTACTTTAAACTCCTCTATTACATACCCGAGTTAATGTTGGGGATTTCAATATCATTTTATTCTCTTAAGAAGCTAAGGACACAAACTTAATAATAAGATTAAAAGTGAAAGCTTTGGAGATTGTCTAAATCTAGTTAAACTTAATGACATAAGGTTTGTTGGAGCTTAACATCACTTAGAACAACAAACAAGAGGGAAGTTGGTTTATTTTGAAAAAACTTATTCTAACCTTTGTTTAATCATGAGTCTCTTTAAATTCAATAATAATATGACTTATTTCTGTAATTCTCTTTGTTTTGACCATTGTCTTCCTGAGGTTCTATTGGGAACCAAGTCTAGTAAAATCAATTATCTCTTTAGTTTTAATAATTTTCTAGCCAAATAGGAGTGTTTTGAGCAAGCAATTATAAGAATTCTGATAAATGGTTATTTAACTATATTTTTACACCCATATTTAATCTATTTTGCTCTATATTTTATACTTTTATTGTATATTTGATACTTAATTTGCTTTAAGAGTGTTTACAAGTGATAATTGCCTTTATGGACTTAAAAGAGAATAATTTGGGCAAAAATGCGACATAACATAGAAAATCAGCAATCTGGAAGGAGTGCACGATCGTGCACTTTTGTACGCCCATGCACTTTTGTAATACTTGGCAGATTCTAATTATACATGGTATAATGCAACTGTGCATAACCTAAAAATCTAGGTTTTCATATAAATTCAACGTTTCTAAGGCAAATGGGGGAAGAGACTATTGGAGGTGATTTCCAGATGTGGAGAATGCCCAAAAGGGATGATTTTGGTCCAGAGAAGCGGGAAACACAAAGAAATAGTTGAAAAATCCATCAAAATACAAGATCATACCTCTACATCGCAAAAATACTCGATAGAAGACAATAAAGGAGATTTATAATTATGAACCAGTTGTTTTATATTTGTTTTTTCTTTCAATGTATGTTTGACTTTGTGTTTAATTATGTGTAATTAAACGTCCAGTTAGTATTAAGGTTAGATGAACCTTATGTTAATATTTTGATATGATTTGATTCCTTTATTAATACAATTGGTTCACTTATTATTATGATCTAATTACGTGTTTTATTGATAATATTATTTCATATGTAAAGATTGAGAAATCCTAGGTTGAATAGAGCTACCATAATTAGAAGGAGTTGATTGTAACCCTAAAGATAAGATGACATAACCGCTGGCAAATTCAACCATTTCCCCAGCTTGAATCTCGTTCAATCCATAAACACGTGCAATCCCATCTCCAACTGAAACCACTCGACCGATCTCATCCACTTGAAAATGGGTGTAAAAGTTATTAATTCGACTTTCAAATTATGGTCAAACCTAATAAAGGGACTCATAAATCAGTAACGCAATCCTATAAGATTTAACCTGAGTAATTCAGATAAAGACCTTAGGAATAGTTGTTAGTAAACTTAAGGTCAGCTACTAGCATATCATAGGAGTCTCCACAGTCCAATTAATCAACAAACAATTGTATGATAAAAGATCAATCTATTAAGGTTTTAAGGGGATTCGAGCCTAGATATTAATTTATGATAACGATAGTTTTCTAAGTGAATTCCATTATCTCTATGTTCATTTTTGTTTCCTATTTTATTTTATTTGTTTTAGTTTTGGTTTCTTTCCATTAGAAAATCTAAAACCAGTCCTTAGGCTAGATAATAGGGGAAAGGTGATTACTAGTATTCATAGTCTTCATGGGATTGACCTTTACTTGTCGGTACTAGTTACAGCTACGCTGTGCACTTGTGGCTATTATATTATTGACCAACTCACAAATTAGGTCAATCAAGTTTTTGGCACTATTGTCAGAGATTTTGATATTAGGAAAGCCTGAATGCTAATACTCTAGTCATTTTCATTTTATCTTTGTTTTTATTTTATTTTGCTTTTACTTTTGTATTGATTTTATTGTATCTTTTTGTATTTTTGACTTGTTCATTTAATTATCTTTTTTATTTCTCTACACTGATAGTGTGTGGTGCTTTATTTTAGAAATTAATATTTAACTTTGTAGCCACAACTCACAATGGATAGATGGAGCAGATAGTTTTATTATGTGAGCCAGGATGTGTCTTTACAATGTGAAACATCACTGTATTGAAAGGAGTCATTTCCTCGTATGCTTTTACAAGCTCAACCGACGTATATATGGGAGCAACCAAACATGTACAACTAACCTCAAGGACCATCATAGGAGAATATGTATAATTTAGAGTGTAGCAACCCTTACATATATGGATGGAATGACTATGCTCCAACTGAATATGTACAACAAGAATAACAATAAGAAAGTATTACAAATTAATTAATGGAATGCCTTGCCAAAAGAGTAGCTAGTCAACATGAATTCGATAAAAGACTTGTTTCACTTGCGTATGATGAGTATAATTTGAGCTTCTGACCATTTTAAATTGAAAAAGAGATAATAGTCGATTTTATGAATGAAGATACATTTCAAGAAGGTAAAGAGGTAACTGCTACTTTGAGAGATATGATGATTGAGTCTATTCAAGAATCAAACATGAGGCATTAGGAAACAGAGGCTTGTATAAAGAATATGGTGAATCAAATCGATCAGTCGATCGATATGTTATCTGATGAGATGTAAAGGAGTTTTTCCGGTTCTACTGAAACTGATACTATCAAATAAGAGGTAATCACCCTTAGTATTGAAGAAGAGAAAGAAACCTCTATCCAATGAGAGAACTAGAGAAGCAACAGAAGATAACTAAAGAAGATGAGCTAGAAGCCTCAGTCTAGGAAGAAGAAGAAGGGTGCACAGAGATGGGTGAGGAAGAACTGGAAGAGGAACCAAGTAAGGAAACTACTGATGAGATAATGGTAGTAACTTTAAGTATGGAGGGTGGTTCCCATTTCCTTAAAGACAAAATGTGATACAGGGAGTTTTGTTATTCCTTACCTTTTTAATAGTTTGTCATTAAAAGGGGCATTGCAGCATGGAAGGTAACCCGTAAGTTTGTTTTAATTTTATTTCAATTTCTATATTATCTTGTTTTTGCTTTCATATTAGCATAGGATTTTGTTTTTGTTATGTTATTTCTTTTGGTTCTTTTTATCCTTTTCTTTCATATTTTGCAAGGATGTTAGTCTCACATTTGATGGATCCAAATCAAGAAATCTTCATAATCAGGAAATAACTACTAAACCTCTTAGTTTTTTTTCCTAAATGCTTATATTGTGTACATTGGGAATAATGTACAACGTTAAGTGTGGGGATGAGTTTATTGAATCTTAACATAATTTCTTTAGGCTTATTATAATCCTGATTATAAATTTTATTAACTAATATCTTGAATTGGCTGAAATCTATACATGAATACTATATGTTGTTGTTGAATATTGATTGAATTGGTATACAAAAGGATGATGGTTAGAATGAAATTAATTTTCTACGTCATATCTTTCATAATCATTGAAATTTTAAAGTTGAATGAAATTGCATAGTATTTACACACATATTATTTGTACACATTATACCTATTTTTTGTGAGCTTTTGAGCCTAAAGAGCAAAATTTTCAAAATTTTAAAAGCTCATGTTATTCTTTCATGTATGTGATATCATGTGTTGTAGAATGGTTCTAAAACTTGCTTTTATTATAAATATTGAAAACTTATTTGTTAAATTAGAAGAATTGATATGATGAAGGCAATTAGATTTGCTAGCTTGTTTTAGCCTATTTGTTTGAAAATTACGATACCCTTAGCCTTTTTCATTGATTAAACCGACATATTAACCTTTATCCTATTTTTCATTGAAGATATTTTACTGTTTTGAACCTTGAAGTTTATTTACATTATTCACTTGTTAAGACTTGAAATCTATGAAAGGTCCAATATTTATTAATTTATGGTACTGAATGAATATTGCGAAAAAAAAGAAAAAGAAAAAAGAGAATAAGAATATAGTATCATTTGTTTTGCAATGAAAGGACCTATGTATATTATGAATAATTTTCATGTAATGTTCTTTTGAGTAAATTTCCTTCACTTAACCCCTTTTATTATCCCATTTATAATGTATCTAAGCCCCATTACAACTTACATAAAGATCTTTTGATTTTTGTTTCTAGTTGTACATAAGTAGTGGAGATATGATTTTATTGCAAGCCTATAGTAAGAATTTTGTTATGGATTGATTAAGAGTTTTGATGATTTTCACCCTAAACACTTGAGTGCATTTAGTGAAATCCTAGTGAAGGTGTAAAGATATATGCTCTTGATTTCAATGCGATTGTTAATGTGATTACTATTAATATTACTTAGGAAGTTAATTTTAGGACAACTTGGCTCTAATTGTATGTTACTTTGATTCAATAGGATATGATGATGTATGGTATGAATGGAAAGGTTGACGTTGATGTGGATTGATGTTGTAAAATTTATAATTTTGATTATGGATTGCTTGAGGACAAACAAAAATTTAAGTGTGGGGATATTTGATAGATGGATATTTGACTATATTTTTACAAACATATTTGATGTATTTTGCTTTATATTTTATAATTTTATTGTATATTTGGTACTTAATTTGCTCTAAGTGTGTTTACAGGTGATAATTGCCTTTATGGACTTAAAGGAGAAGAATTTGGGTGAAAATGTAGCGTAAAATAGGAAATTAGCAATTTAGATAGAGTGTACGATCGTGCTTACTCAACATATTTTGATTATGCATAGTTTGATGCACAACCGTGCATAACCCAAAAATCTAGGTTTTCATTTAAATTTGACGTTTCGAAGGCAAATGGACTAAGAGACTCGTAGAGATGATTTTTAAATGCGGAGCACATCCAAAAGGGACAATTTTGTCCAAAGAAGTGGGAAACACAAAGAAATCATCGAAAGATCCATCAGAATACAAGACAATACCTCTTCACAAGAATACTCGATAGAAGACAATTAGGGAGATTTAGATTATGAACCTATTGTTTTTTATTTGTTTTTCTTTCAATGTATGTTTGATTTTGTGTTTAATTATGTGTAACTAAACATCCAGTTAGTATTTAGGTTAGATGAACCTTATATTAATACTTCAATAAGATATGATTCCTTTATGAATGTAAGTGGTTCAATTGATTATTGTGATTTGATTATGTGTTTTATTGAAAATCTGATTTCATACGCAGAGATTGTGAAATCCTAGGTTAAATAGATCTACTGTAATTAGAAGGATTTAACTACAACCCTAGAGATAGGATGACATAAATCCTCCGAATTAGGGTCAACATAATAGAGGTACTTATAAATCGATAACACAATCCTATAAAATTTAACCTGAGTAATTCAGTTTGACACCTTAGGATTAGTAAACTTAAGGTCAGCTACTAGCATACCATAGGAGTCTCCACAGTCCAATTAATCAACAAATAATTACATGATAAAAATTCAATTTGTTAAGGTTTTAGGGGGATTTGAGCCTAGTTAGTAATTTATGATAATGATAGTTTTCTAAGTGAATTCCAATGTCTCTGTGTTCATTATTGTTTTCTATCTTATTTTATTTGTTTTAGTTTTAGTTTCTTTCTATTAAAAATCTAAAATCAATCTTTAGGCCAGATAATAAGGGAAAAGTGATTTATTAATATTCATAATCTTCATGGGATCGACTCGTACTTACCGGTACTAGTTACAGCTATACTGTGCACTTATGGTTAGTGCATAATTGACCAACTCACATCTATATCTCAACTTTGATGGATTTGATTCCTACAAATGTATGAGAAAAATTAAGGTATGAGAAAACTTAAGGCATTTACAATTGAATTGAAAAAGCTCTACATTGATGAAGTCGAAGCTCCAACTTAGCCATTGCTAAAGCAAGAGAGGATCTATGAAATATTTAGAATGGTTTGGATCTCTTCACCAAAAAAGCAACAGTGAGGAAAAAAAGAAAAGAAAGCTCTAGAAGTTTATAATTAAGCTTTAGAAAACCATTACTCCTTATTAAAACTAAGAGTCAAGATCAACTGCTTGAGGGAAGGAGACATTAACAATAAATATTTTCATAATTTCATTTTTAGTAAGAAGAACACCGAAAAAATATATTCCTTAAAGAATAATGATGGTTATGGGAGCAAGCTGAGCTAAAAAAGTAGCCTTCAATCATTTTAAAAATATCCTTGGCACCTCTAATAATAATTGCTCATCTTTTTAGGAATTAAGGAAGTTTATACTCGACCCTCTATTGCATTATTGATTATTTTTAAAATTTTAGATTATTTTTAAAATTAAAAGTTATGTTAAAGAGCGTTATCAACGTAAGTCAAAAGGCTTACTTAGAAGGGAGAAAGATTGGAGATAACCTCCTACAAGCTTAACAACTATAAAAGTAAAAAAGTTGCTTTTTAAAGATTGACTTTAATAAGACATTTGATTCAATAAGCTAGAGATTTATACTTAATTGCTTTTGGATTCCTAATAGTTGCTTTTAGATTCCTAACTCATTTTATCTTACAGATGAAAAGTTGTTTATGCACTCCATCATTTTCAATTTTAATTAATAGAGAAACCACTAATTCCTTTAAAGAGGTAAAGGATTGAAGCAAGATGAATCTGTTTCTCCTTATATGTTCATAATATGCATTTAAGTCTTTTCTTTATTAATTTCTCATAAGATTGTGTAAAGGAATGTCTTCAAATTTCATCATAAATATAAAAGGTTAAAGATATTTAATATCTCATTTATAGATGATTTTATGTTGCTTCATAAAGCTATTATTGGATCCACAAGAACATTAATAGATTCCTTAAGCTTTTTTAGCTAAATCTTTAGCCTTTTTATTAATAAGAATAAGAGCCTTTTGTAGATTTCTTCCGATTCTATGAATCTCATCAGTTCACTTATTACAAAGTCAAGTTTGAGGCATCAAGATTTCCTTTTAGGTACTTTGAATTCTAATTTCATATAAAAGATTTACTTATAAAGATTGCCAACCACTTGTTGATTCTTTTAATAAAAGAATCAACCACTAGAACGATATATCTCTATCATATACACATAGGCTACAAATTATCTTAACTATCCTTAATAACCTTCACGCTTATTGTTGTTATCACTTATTCATGCTCTAAAACTCAAGCAAGGATATAGAGAGAATAATGAAGAATTTTCTATGGATTAGATCATTTGATAACTATTTAGATGCATTGTAAAATGGTCAAATATTTGTGGCCCAAAGGATGAAGGTGGTTTAGAAATCATCTTAATAAAGAATATAAATAAAATGCTTTTGGTAAAGTTAATATAGAAGCTTTTTACAAATCTTAAACCAATTTGGCTTAAGTGGATGAATACATACATCATCAAGGATCAAAGTTCTAGGATTATTAAATGCAAACAAACCAATTCTTGGACTCTCACTTAGATATTGAAATTTAGAGGTCTAATTGATAAATAGATATTTGACTATATTTTACCGCTCATATTTGATATATTTGCTTGTTATTTTATGCTTTTATTATATATTTGGTATTTAATGTACTTCAAGTTTGTTTATAGGTGATAATTGCCTTCATGGACTTAAAGGAGAAGAATTTAGGTAAAAATATGACAAAAAATAGAAAATCAACAATCTAGAAGGAGTGCATGATCGTGCACTTTTGTGATACTCAGAAGATTATAATTATGCACGGTCTGATGCTCGATTGTGCAAGGGATCGTGTATAACCTAAAAAATTATATTTTTATATAAAATCGATGTTTCAGAGACAAATAAGAGGAGGAGACTTTGGGAGGCAATTTCCAGATGTGAATGACGTCCAAAATGGATGATTTTGGTCTAGAGAAGTGAAAAACATGAACAATTCATTAGGATCAAAATTCAAGATCAAGCCTCTATATCTCAAAAACATCAGATAGAAGACAATCAGGAAGATTTAGAATATGATTCCACTATTTTTTATTCATTTTTCTTTCATTGTATGTTTGATTTTGTGTTCAATAAATTGTAACTAAACGTCCAGTTAGTATTTAGGTTAGATGAACCTTATATTAATACTTTGATATGATTTGATTCTTTTATTAATGCAATTGGTTGCTTGATATATTGTGATTTGATTATGCGTTTTATTTATGTTCTAATAACCTAAGAATATTAGATCATAATCTAATTTCATACGTAGAGATTGAGAAATCCTAGTGTGGATAGATCTACTATAATTAGAAGGAGTTGATTGCAATCTAGAGATAGGATGACATTAATCTTCCAGATTAGGGTCAAACCTAATAGAATGACTCATAAATCAGTAACGCAATCCTATAAGATTTAACCTGAGTAATTCGGTTAGAGACTTTAGGATTAGTTGTTAGTAGACTCAAGGTCAGCTATTAGCATACTACAGAGTCTCCACGGTCCAATACATCAACAAAACAATTGCATGATAAAAGATCAATCTATTGAGGGTTTAACAAATTTGAACCTAGATACTAATTTTTGATAACGATAAGTTTCTGACTAAATTCTACTGTGTTTGGATTCATTATCATTTCTTATTTCTTTAATTGTTTTATTTTTATTTTCTTTTTATTAGAAATATAAAATCAATTGTTAAGCTTGATAATAAGAGAAGAGTAAGTACTACTATTCATAGTCTTTATGGGATTAACCTGTACTTACTGGTACTAGCTATAGCTACATTATGCACTTGTGGTTATTATAATATTTACTAACTCACAAAATAAGTCAATCAAGTTTTTTGCGCCGTTGTCGGGGTCTGTGATATTAGGAAACCTTAATGTTATTACTCTAGCCATTTTCATTTTATTTTGTTTTATCTTTGTTTTTATTTTATTTTCTTTTAATTTTACTTTTTATATTTATTTTATTTTATTGTATCTTATTATGTTTTTGGCTTATTAATTTAATTATATTTTGAATTTCTCTACTTGATCTTGATTTTGTGGTTTATTATAGGAATTACAACTCATTGTCATATCCATAACTCATAATGGAAGATGGAGTGGACAATATTTTTATAGGAGCCAGAATATGTCTTCGCAAACTATAACATCACCATATGGGAGGTAGAACATGTGCTATCAACCTCATTGTGTAGTGTGCGAGAACGATTACAATTCAAAGTGGAGTAATTCTTATACTTATAGATGGGACGAATACGCTCCAGTTGGATATTTACAGCATCAAACACCTCTAATTAATGAGCCAACTTTGGAAGAAAAATTAATGGAAGCCCTTGCTGAAATGAAAGCTTACTGACATGCATTTGAGAGTAAAGAAAAGACAATGGTGGGTTTTACGAATGCAGGGACAATTCGAAAAGAGCTTCTAGAGGAAAAAGAAAGTATTACAGATCAACTAATGGAATGCCTTACCGAAAGAGTAGTTAGTCAACGTGAATTCAATGAGAGATTTTCTTCACCTATATATGATGAATATAATTTAAGCTTGTAACTATCTCAGGGTGAAGAAGAGACAACAGTCGATTTCATAAGTGAAGATACATTTCAAAAAGGCGAGGAGGTAACTGTTGTTCTAAAAAATATGATTAGTAAAATTTATTCAAGATTTAAATATGAGGCATTAGGAAAGAGAGGCTTGTATACATAATATGGTTAATCAAATCAATCAGCTAGTAGAGATATTATCCAACGAAAAACTAGGAATTTTGCCTAGTTCTAACAAAACAAACCCTAACAAATATGGAATGGTAATCATACTTAGTAGTGAAGATGAGCTCTTAAAAGAAGAAGAGGAAGAGGAAGCAAGTATTACAAATAAATTAATGGACTCTTTGTTGACATTAAAGCTGAGCAACATGAATTTGAGGGGGAAAAAAGGCAAGGGTTAACTTAATGATTGGAGTGACGTTACAAGAAGAGCTTCCTAAAAAAGAAACCAGAGAAACCTCCATCTAAGAAGAGAAAGTATAGGAGTGGCAGAAGGTAATTGAAGAAGATAAGCCAAAAACCTCTATCCAGGAAGAAGAAGAGTGGTTAGAGGAGGTTAAGGAAGAACTAACGAAGGAATCAAGTAAGGAAACTATTGATGAGATGTTGGTAGTAACCTTAAGTATGCAGGGTTCTCACTTCCTCAAAGACAAACTGTGATACATATAGTTTTGTTATTCCTTATGTTTTTAATAGTTTGTCATTAAAAAAGGAATTAATTGAGTCTATTGTTTTTATTAATCTAATCAATTATGCCCTTTTGATTATCTCGCAATAGGTGGCTTACTTACGGGATACAAAACCCCTATGCCAAAAAAAGTGTATAAATAAATTGCTGATTATTGACCTTGGATGACGAAAACATGCAAGTTATGTCAAACTACCAACGTTAAAGAAGCATTACATAGGAGGCAACCCATAAGTTAGTTTTAATTTTATTTTAATTTTTATATTATTTTAATTTTCTCATGTTAGTATAGGATTTTATTTTCTTTTATGATATGTCTTTTGTTTTTTGTCCTTTTCTTTCATAATTTGCAAGGATGTTAGTCTCACATTTGATGGATCCAAATAAAGAAATCATCATAATCAATAAAGTATTACTAAACCCTCTTACTTTTTCTAAATGTTTATATTATGTACATTAGGGACAATGTATAACTTTAACTTTGGGGATGGTTTTATTGAATCTTAACATGATTTATTTAAGCTTATTATAATCTTAATTATAATATTTTATGAACTAATGTCTTGAATTGATTAAAATTTGTCCATGAGTATTATATGTTATTGTTGAATATTGATTTGAATTGGTGTGCAAAAAGATGATGATTACAATAAAATTAGTTTTTTAAGTCATATTTTTCGTAATCATTGAAAATTTTAAGTCAAATGAAATTTGCATATTATTTTAGAATACAATTAGTTTTTAAGTCATATTTTCGTAATCATTGAAATTTTTGAGCCTAAAGAGCAAATTTTCAAAATTTGTTAGCTTTATTTATTATTTCATATGTGTGATATCATGTATAGTAGGATAATTCTAGAACTTGCTTTTATTATGCATGTTGAGACCATATTTGTTAAATTAGAAGCATTGATATGATGAAGGCAGTTGGGTTCACCAACTTACTTTAACCCATTTTTTTGAAATCACCATACCTAAAAATTTACCTTTAAGGATAACCAAGTTGAGCCATAGCCTTTTTCATTAATTAAACCAAAATTATATACCTTTATCCTATTTTTCTTTGAAGACCTTTTTATTGTTTTGAACCTTGAAGGTTATTTACATTATTTACTAGTTGAGACTTGAAATTTGTTTGAGGTTCAATATTTGTTGAATTGTGGTACTGCTAGGAATGTTGAAAAAAAATAATCAAGAAAAAAAAGAAAGCAAAAAAAAAGAATAAGTTTCTGGTACCAATAGAGTTGCATTGAAAGGATTTGTGTATACTTGTAAGCAAGTCTTGAAATATATTATTAGTAAATTTCCTTTAAAACCCTTTTTATTATCCCATTCATGCCGCACCTAAGCCCTATTACAACCTATGCAAAGACCTTTTGATTTTTGTTTCTAGTTTATACATAAGTGGTAGAGATGTGATTTTATTGCAAGTTTATGGTAAGAATTTTACTATGCATTAATCGAGAATTTTGATGCTTTTCCCCCTAAACACTTGAGTACATTGAGTGAAATCTTGATGAGGGTGTAAAGATATATGTTTTTTATTTCAATGCAATTATTGATGTAATTGCTATTAATATTAATTAGGAAATTAATTTTAGGACAACTTGATTCTGATTGTATGTTAATTTGACTCAATATGATATGATGATGTATGGCATGAATGAACATATTGAGATTGGTGATGGATTGAGGTTATGAAATTTATTATTTTGATTATGGTTTGCTTAAGGACAAGAAAAAACTAAGTGTGGGGATATTTGATAGATGGATATTTGACTATAATTTACCACTCATATTTGATGTATTTTACTTGATATTTTATACTTTTATCATATATTTTGGTACTTAACGTGCTTTATGTGTGTTTATAAGTGATAATTGCCTTTATGGACTTAAAGGAGAAGAATTCGAGCAAAAACGTAGCGTAAAACAGAAAATTAGCAATCTGGACGGAATGCACAACTGTGCACTTTTGCATGCTCGTGCACTTTGGATATACTTGGCAGATTTCGATTATACACTGTCTGATATACGATCATATGAGTGACCATGCATAACCCAAAAACCTAGTTTTTTTAATATAAAATTAACATTTCAAAGGCAAATAGGAGGAGGAGACTTTGGGAGGTAATTTCCAAACATGGAGAATGTCCAAAAGGGATTATTTTAGTCTAGGGAAGTGGAAAACACAAAGAAATCATCGATAGATCCATCAAAATTTAAGATCAAGCCTTTACATAGCAAGAACATCCGATAGAAGACAATCAGGAAGATTTAGAATATGATTCCACTGTTTTTTATTCATTTTTTCTTTCATTGTATGTTTGATTTTGTGTTCAATAAATTGTAACTAAACGTCCAGTTAGTATTTAGGTTAGATGAACCTTATATTAATACTTTGATATGATTTGATTCTTTTATTAATGCAATTGATTGTTTGATATATTGTGATTTGAATACGTGTTTTATTTATGTTCTAATAACCCAAGAATATTAGATCATAATCTGATTTTATACGTAAAGATTGAGAAATCCTAGTGTGGATAGATCTACTATAATTAGAAGAAGTTGATTGCAACTTAGAGATAGGATGACATAAATCTTCCATATTAGGGTCAAACCTAATAGAGGGGCTCATAAATTGGTAACACAATCCTATAAGATTTAACCTGAGTAATTCAGATAAAGACCTTAAGATTAGTTATTAGTAGACTTAAGGTCAGCTATTAAAGTACCATAGGCGTCTCCACATTCCAATATATTAACAAAACAATTGCATAATAAAAGATCAATTTGTTAAGGGTTTAAGGCAATTTGAACCTAGATACTAATTTATGATAATGATAGTTTTTTTGAGTGAATTCCACTATCTTTGCATTCATTATCATTTCCTATTTCTTTACTTGTTTTAGTTTTTATTTTATTTTCATTAAAAATCTAAAATCAATCCTTAGGCTAGATAAAAGGGGAAAGGTAAGTACTAGTATTCATAGTCTTCGTGGGATCAACCCACACTTGCCTGTATTAGTTGCAACTATGTTATGCACTTGCAATTATTACAATATTGACTAACTCACAAAATAAATCAATCACTAGTATCTTAGGGAAATAAAGTCATAGTGAGAACTGATTAAAAACATGGTTTTGTTTTAATAATTGGAATAAGTCTGGTCTTTTATACATTATTATGGAATTGGAAAATATGAACCATCCTAGTTCCTATGAAAGTTAATGTTAGCTCGATTATTGAAGAAGGGGAATGACATTGTAGGTTCATATGCTTCTCCCTGATTGCGAATCGTGTATGTATATGGCTACCAATATGATATGTAGGTAAACAATTAGCTAATCTAGAGGTATCATAACTCAATGATGTTGACTAATAATATATGCTTGAATTTTCTTAGAACTCCAACTTATAAAACCAAATGGTGAAGGTTAATTTGGCTTCCTCACAGATATCCCAAAGTCTACTTTATTCTTTGGTTGTTAATCAAGCAAGGTTCGAAAATGATGGACAAAATAAAAGACATTCCTCTATCTAACATTTTATGTAAGCATTGTAATTTTACATCTAAAAACTCAAATCATCTACTCTCCACTTGTTACTTCTATGCTACTTTTTGGAGCCAAGCATTTTAACTCTGTAAACTTATTTACCATAGGAGATGATGGCTCCAATTTATGACCTGTGTTTAGAATGTAAGCTGCACACATTAATGAGACCAAATAGTATCAACCTAGTGATCAATTGTGGTACTTATACATAGAGAAGGACACATGAGAATAATTCAATATGCTCATAAAAAACTAAAAATTTACTTATAACACCTTGATTTAGATTAGATAAATGATCTTAGTTCATAACATTAAGTTGAAGTTAAACTCTAATCTAGTACCTAATTGATGTGTTTAATAAGCTATGAATTTCATATTAGCACTAGAGCTAACGATAATTGATATTGAGCTCAATCTAATTGCAAGTTATTCCTAAGTTGGATAGCATACTAGATGCTTAATCATGTATATATGGGTTATTGTAATGTTACTCTCTGGTTACTAATACCAATTGTAATTCTCTATATTTTAGTGCATCCTTCATTCTTAAAAAAAATTGATATTTATGTAAAGTTTAAAAATTTTAATTCATTTATTAGTCATTCATTTCTTGATTATCTTTATTACTGATCTTTAATTATTTTTCTTGCTATCAATGCTATATAGAAAACAAACGATCCAATTAAACTATTATTCAACCATTTAAATCAATAAAATTACTAAATAATTTAAATTTATTTAAAAGGTGATTACTATATAATTTTTATCATTTGATCTTTTAATAATAATTATTGATTTTCATATCTTATCTTAGATTTTATTTCAATGAAAAAATTATATTCAATATATAAAAAATAATAATCATAATAAAATTTACTTAAATAAATTGAATTGAAATTTTAAAATAATAGACAAAGTTGTGTATTAAAAAATGTGCAAGTAACTTGAGAATTACTAACAAAATATCATAATTGAAGTCCACTACCAATTAATGATATGGGTACCATTTGTACCGACCAGAAAATAATTCTCAACTGTTGGTACCATATCAACCTAAGATATCAGTCAGTGCCCTAAATACCAAAATTTAATAAGGGCCAATGTAAAATTTAAAAAATGTTTGGACCAAATTGAAGGAAAAAACTACATATTGACCTAGCTGCAATGTTAGATGAATCTCCCATTTTCTCCACCAAGCTGCTCTCTGTCGCCACCCTCATTATCTCCTCTCGATCTCTCCTTCATACTTCACTCACTGTCACCACCATCTGTTACTCTCCTTCTCTACCATCAGAGACAAGTTCTTCACTCACACATTTCCACCATCGCCTACTAGTTTCTACCTACTTAAGCTCGCACATAGCGCAAGCACATTTATTGAGGTGTCATCAGTTGTCAGCTATACTGCAATGTTACCAACTAGCTCCTCCTTAGTACGACCCCCTCTCTAGTCTCCCCTTAACCCTCCAGAGTCTAAATCCATCAAAGAGTTCCAACCTCTGATCCACAACTCAACACTAACAAACCCTAATAACTTAGTTGTTATTTGTCTAATTTTTTTTATGTGTTTTAGGTTGTTTGTTTCTATTGCAGCTTGCAATTGCATTGTGTTTTGGTTGTGTGTGTTATGAATGGTTTATAAAATATGAATTGGGCTTGGAATTGTATATATGGATTTGGATGTGTGAATTGTGTATGGTTTAAGAACATTTAACTTATGGTGGGGTTGTTTTGTAAAGGAAAAATTAAGATGAAATTATGGAAAAATGTGAAGTAGATTATATTATTGAATTTACATGTGTCTGTACTCTATACACAATTAGACATTGTGAATTCATAAAGAAATGAAATTTTGTTTATTTGATTCTTCATACTATTTGTTATTCTAATAATCATAAAAATGAGATCAAAATTGATCTATATGAAACATATAATTTACCAAATATTTTTATATATAAAAGTATTTAATATATGATTAATCATTTAAACATAAGATTTAATATATAATTAAATAAATTAATATATACAACTAAGTTAAGAAAATAAGATGTTTGCATTTTTATATTGTTCATTATTTTCATTAGTAAATACTATTACAAATAAAAAATAAATCTTGGAAAAAGAATATTTCTAATATGATATCAAATTTACAAATACACATTCATCATCCTATCTTATGGGCAGTTAAATACATAGTAGAAAACAATAGGTGAATTTTTACAATGTGCATTATCATAAAGAAAGATGTAAGATATACTCTATCTAAACATGCTTATAAGCATGACTTTATTAGTGTAAACTTTATTTTTGAATATGAATTTAATAATTTAATTTTGACATACGTCTTCATTTATTTTTACAAATAAATGGAGGGGAGTTCAAGTACTCCTAGTAATTTAGCCAGTTCTAAAAGATTATAATATCTAGTTTGGACTTATGCTTGATTGGTTATTGAAATGAAGAATTATACCACTTATTTGTATTGTAACAAGTATTTGAAAGGTGGGGGAATCATCATATTAAATAAACATTTAGCTAGGATTAAAGGTGATATAGAGCCTTGTAAGAAAGTGAGTCATGACATGAAATAACAAATGAAGACTTTGCTTGAAGAGTATCAACATGAGAAAGATAGAAGACAAAGACTAAACTATGAAATTGGTAGTGAAAGTTCCTTTTTCGAAGGTCAAGATCATAGTAGGGATGATACAGGTGATGGTATTCCTATCTAACAAAAAAAGAATGTTGTACCTAATGTAAGGAAAATAATAAGAAATGTATCAAACTTTTTTGCACCATAAACAACTCTTGAAGCTTAGCCTTCAATTTGTGTTGTCTTACAATCTAAAGAAGTGGCTTATAATGTGGATATGGTAATGGCTAGATGGTGGTATAGTTCAAGTATATCATTCAATGCTACCTAATCTTATTATTACTAGCCTATGATGTTATTTCCTCTAAGGGTCTAGGGTATAAAGTCCTTCAATTGATGAATACAGAGGTAAACTTCTTGGCAGCTTTGTTTATGAAATAAACAGTTATTTGAAAGAAGAATGTCTTGGGCAACTTAGAAGTTTTTAATTATGTGTGATGGTTGAATAAATAGAAGGCATAAGCCTATTATCACATTTTTAGTTTATTTTACCAAGAGGATAGTGCTTTTAAAGTCTATTGATACATTTAACCTTATTAGAAATACTAATACTCTGTTTCAGATATTTGATGAAGTTGTGAATAAAGTTAGGCTAGAAAAATTTGTTAAGTTCATTATTGATAATGATTATGCTTACACAACATATAGAAAATATTACAAAGCAGGTATAATTCATGTTATTAGACTCCTTCTATTGCATATTGCATTGACCTGATGTTGAAAAGTAAGAGATGCCAGATATTTTCTTATTTGATGAAATTGTGCAGAATGCAAAAAAAAGTGATCAAGTTCGTCTATAATCATGTATGGGTCTTGAATTTGACGAGAATACTAATGGTAAGAATTTGTGTCATCTTACTATTGCAAAATTTGGGACTAATTTCTTATCACTTTAGTGCTTTGATCTGATGAAGAAGAAGTTGAGGTAAATTTTTACAAGTGATAAGCAGGTTGCATTTCATTATGTCAACTCTAATATTAGAGTGAAGGTTTATAGAATTATACTTAAAGATTATAAAATTTAGTCCTAATGTTAATTTATAGTCCGATTTTGTGAGCCTGTGGTCAAAGTACTTCATCTAGCTAATAGTGATGGGTAGACAATAATGAGTTTTTTATTTATTTATAATTCCATGGAGATGGTGAAAGAAGAAATCAAGGCCAATATCAAAATAACCCTTCTATATACACACCTTGAGTTGTAATCATCAGTGAGAGATGAGAAAGACAATTTCACTCTTAGTGGTTTGTAGCTGGGGCATTTTTGAATCCTAATGTCTATTTTAAATGGAGTTTTACAAACAAAATTGAAGTTTGTAGGGGAATAATATTAACTATTACAACAATTGTTGCCCATAAGATAATGCAAGGTCTCCTAAGCTAAAAAATGAAGGTTTATAAGGATGCTTTTGGTGATTTTAGGATGCCCATTGCTATTTGTCAAAGTAATAAACTTAATCAATGTATTTTTTTTTACTTTTGTTGCTTGTTAGAAATTAATCATCACTTTATTTTATTTATAATATTATTTTTATTGTCTTATTGTCTTATAGTTACTTAGTAGGACCAATTCGGAAGTGGTGCTTCAAAATTACAAAGGTATGCAATTTAAATTCTAAATGAATGTGTGATTGCAATTAGGTGTGAAAGGATTATAGCATATTTGAGTTCATCTATTCTAAGAAAAGGAATAAATTAAAAAGATTGAATGACTTGGTCTTAGTTTGATATAATTTAAAGATTTAAGAAAGTTATGTTATTATCATTATTAAGCTGAAATAATTTTTTGTAATTTCTTAATAATTTAAATTTATTTGTTTCCTAGGACTCTTAATAGAACAAGTAGTTGTGTATCCAATTTGCCTTGACCATATCAATCTTTTGGCAGATTAGGTTTTAAAAGAACTGAGTTTTATAGATTAGAGTGATTTGGAAGATAATCTTGGATGGGAAAAGGATTGACATGTCATTTGGTGTGATGAATTTAAATGATGGTGATGATAAGGCTCCTCTTAATGATGGGGATTTTATATCAAATAAGAATTGGGCCAATACGATTTAAGCTGATATTTGATTGGATGAATTTTTAAGTTTTTCATTTCTTCTCTTCTGTTAGTTCCCCTTGTATTCAATGCATATGCTAAATTTTATATATGCAATATAACTATAAAACTTTTAACTATAAATGTTTTTGTTTCAGGTATTACTTTTAGTTGGTTATGTTCCTTAACATTAACTCTTCTTGTAATACTTATGGAGTTATGGAACTTTATTATTCTTTCAATTTGATGTTTTGATGTAATTATTCTTTATTGTATGATGAAATTGTAGTATTTTAAGTACTTTGTGTTTTCATTATTTTTATATTTTTATGATTATTAAACAATCTTTTTTATATTAATTGTGGTATATGTAAAATATGTGAAAAGTAGTATGAATATAAATAAACATATTTTTTTATCATTTCAATATTTTAGTATTATGATTTTTAGAGACATGGATGATGTCAAATTATAAATTATATAGCACAATATAATAAGGGATTATTTTGATAATTTTAAAAAATTCAAGGACCATTTTATAATTTTTTAAAATTATCCTAAATGGTATCTGGTATTAACCCATGCTAGTATGTACTGTACTAAAACTAAATTCGATATCAGTACTAGTATGTTATTCATAACATTGCTACCAATCTTTAGGACAATTCTTTTTTATCACTACAACTTCTTTTTTTTTTAAATTAAGTTTATCTAATAAATATTTCCTTATTTATAAGTATTAATTATACAACAAATACTTCATATTTAAAATTCTCTTTTTTAAACATATGCACAAATAAAAATCCAACTAAATTTTTATCATGATATTTACGTAACTTTTCTTTTGTTTAAATTCATATCTTTTTCTTCAACTCACTATTATTTTCTAATTAATTTAGTATATATATAAAGCCACAAAAAGGAAGATATATTAATAATATTTTTTTGTATTTTACTTATATTCATTCATATGTTAGAATTATTTTTTTGGAAAATAAATAGTATATTAAAATCATAGCCTAAGGGAAGGCATATACAAAGTTATTTAACAACTTGGGCAAAATAAAGACAAGATTTGGAAAAGTTCTACATTCTTAATTACATAGATAACACTAGGTAACTAATCCAAGTTATAGTTGCTTGAAAGTGTGCTAGAAATCTTTAGCATTTTTCCTCTGGACATAGCTATTTCCTTGATGAAATTGATGTTTGTAGCTAGCAACTCATGAGCTTCCTTGCTTTGCCCTCTAAAACCTCATGTTTCTTTTTATAGGTTGTATATTGTAGGAAACTTGTAATATCCTAGTTCGAAGATTGTACTGTGTAATGTGCTGTACATACATTTTATACAGTATGCTCTATTTATGATTTGCTAGAGTAATTTAATTAATTAAATGTATTATTGAGGTTATAATGGAGATCACGGATAAATCAGAAATCGTTCTGGACTTGACTGAAAATTTCTCAAATTTTTTTCGAAAAGTCCAAAAAGCTACGTAATGAGTCCAAACAAGCTTTAGTAGCCCTGAAATATGCTTTGAGGATTTAGGTGACATTTTTGAATGCAATCTGGACGATTTTGGTGAATATTATTTTTGGATGAATAGTGAATCTGAGTGAATAGTATTTTCACTAGAATAGTGATTTTGGGATCCCAACCCCAAAAAAGAAAATAAATACTTGAAATAGGTATTAGAGTCTAATGATATTGAAATGGATCAAAAATAAGTCCGAAAGTTTAGGGTTAAAATGTCCTTTTTGGAAAAATAATAGGTATTGATGATTTTAAACCAATTTGCATTTTTTAAACGCATCCAATCAATAAGTATTGATTGTAATTAAAGTATTTCATGGTCAATTTGATAATAAGATGGTTACAAATTGTTTTCAAAATGTAATTCGGTTAGTTGGTGAATTAAACTCATTAAGGGCAATTTGGTCTTTTTGTATAAAATGATGTAAGTGGATTAGTGACTCACACCTAGTGACCAATTAGAAGCTTTCTTAAGGGTTAAGCATGATTTATTAAATGCTGATGAGTCATTAAAAAAATGACCAATTAGAACATGACATGTGTAATGCACTAAAGGATATTAAAGGAGTAAAGTAAGACCAATCGCTTCCTTCTTTCAACATAAATGTGAGAGTGAAACAAAAGAAGAAAAAAAGAGAAGAAAGAGTGAAGTTTTGGCCAAGGAGGGAAGAAGGAGCGTGCAACTAATTTTTGATGGGTTTTGGAGCATGATTTTAAGAGAGCATAATCAAGACTAAGTGTTATTCAATTGTCCAAAAGATTTAAAGAAAGTGGCAAAGGAAAGGCACAAAATGCATGAGTGTGCTTGGCGATAAGTTTGTGAAACTGTGAGTGTTCTTTAAATTGATTTTATACAAATGGTTTCTATTTATGGAGACGAGCAAGTTGTAAGTGTACTTTAAATTAAGTTTATGCAAATGGTTTTCATTTGATCGTGAAATGAATATTTATACTAAGTTTTATGCAAATGATATTTTCCAAATGAATATTGGTAGCGTAAGCGTATGGTTTGGCAATATATGAGTTTTAATTTGAAAGTTAAATTTTATATGATTGAGCGTCATAATGAAATAATTTAATTATAAATCCTCACATACTTGATTTAGAAAATAAGATGAGTCGTAAATGTAAGAGTTGCTTTTCCCTATGGTACACTATTAGGCTTTATGCATATTATTATACCGATATATTTATGGCGGTTAATCTAACACGAGTAAGTGATGTAGAGCTAGTTCCGTGACTTGTTACAAGTAAGTGATGCAGAACTAGCTCTGTAACCACAAGTTCATAGCGGTTAACCGATTACAGGTAAGCGATACAAAACTAACTCCAAAAATAGTGGTTAACTAGTTACGAATAAGTGATGCAGAACCAGCTCTGTGACTTTATGCCTAGTGTACCATATGGTAAAGGAACTAGTGGTAGGCTATGTTGATTAAGAAAATTCATGACAGTAATAATGCCGCCACTATTTATTTTAAAAATGATTTGAGAGGTACTGTATGATATCAATTCTAGTGGTTGGCTTATTTTCAGTATAAAAGTTTTCAACAAACTCATTGCCACCACTGTTTACTGTTTGAGGAAAAAGGAAAAAAGGAAAATGTGAAATTATATATTATGAGTTTAATGTTGAAAACATTTTGGAATAGTATCTTAAAAAATTTGAAATTGTGTTTTACAAAATGTTATGTTATTACCATATTTGATAATGTACGAATAAATTGTTATGGCAAATGCCTTACCATGAATATTGCAGTTATGTTGTTATTAAAAATTAAACTTTCCTATAAATTGATTACACTCACTGAGCTCGTTTAACTCACCCTTATTTTTATGTTTTTAAACAAACTACCCTAGGTATGCGTTCAAGTGTTGCAGTAATTAGGACTCTACCTTAAGATTAGTTGTATCATTGGGTGTTGCTGTGTTTATGTTATTTTGGTTATGTATGTGATATGTTTTAAATTATTTTGGAAAGAGTTCAAAAGTTTGATCTTGTGAATATTAGTGGAATTGTAAATATCTTTTACTTAACGAACTACGAAGGCTTTGATCCTCAAAGATGTTTAGAATTATATGTTTCTGATTGTTTGTGCTATGGACTTAAGGTCCCATTACATAATTTGAGTTGCTATATGAAAGATTATAGGTGTTTTAAAATATGTTATGTAGGTTTTTGAAAATTAGGAATCTTAGAAAGCGCAGTCATTATATTGCTGAAATTATTAATAAAATGTTTTCAAAAAAAGTTCCCACTATTTTCCTTCCTTTTAAAAGTTAAATTATAAAAAGTTTTTAATAGTTTAATGACTTGGTTTTGCGAAAACCCTTCAATTGAGTTAGATATCAATTGGAGGGCTACCGTGGGGTTGTCAGGAGGGCTTCACTCAGGTTCCAAAAGGGGAACTCCGGGATGGGTCATTTCAAAACTAATGTCTTGATTATTTGAATTAGGTGGCCTAAGGATCCATTGGATTATAGCTTCCCACTACCTACAAGGGCAGAATGTGCCACACGTAATTAGAATGTCATGCTATAAAAATCTTGAGTAGGAACAGTTAAACAGGAGATGATTAATGTGTTAGTAGTGTGCCCTAGGCCAATGGATATTTGTGATTCATGTATTAACATTATGACTTGTTAATAATATATTAT
>JANIIA010018429.1:0-13189 GCA_027478495.1 Erythroxylum alaternifolium | reverse complement strand
ACCTTTGGAAGAAAATCGGTTGCAGACGGGCGATGGTACAAAGGAACTAACTTTAAGCTCGTGAAAATGGAGATTCTTCAGATTCCCTTGAAGGGCATCAATCTTCTTCAGTGTGAATAAAGGGTAGAGGACAAGAAGAAGAGATGCATAGAGGAAACAGGTGGGGGAGACATTGCAATTTGTTGGAGCAGCCATTGGACGAGCTGTGCAGTGTCCTCGCTAGTCTGGTCACCCTTATATAAGAATTATTTATGGAAGATCACAATAACTAATTGTTTTATTGTCGTAGGAATATGCAGATTTGAGCGGTGAATGTGGAAATTTAGATGAGAATTTGGTGGGGGTGGAAAAGTCTCTCTAGTTTGATTGAAATTTCAACGACGAAGCATAGTCGGTTCCCACTTACCTTGGAACAAAGGCATAACCAGTAGCCTGTGATGACTGCTAGGAATAAATATTAGTTTAGAGAAATAAACAATTAAATAAAACAATAACAATCAATTAAAAAATAAAACATTAAAATCTTATGTGATTTGGCCAAATTTTTAAAAATTGGATGAAAAGTTAAACCGATAAGACAAAAGTTTAATTTAAAAGATTTAACTGTTATTAAACTATCATAAAATCCTTTTAAAATGACTAAAATTAAAGAATTTAAAATATAATTGAAAGAGATTATTCTTATCCACTAAAAAAATTTGAAGTTTAATTAAAAAAGATCGTTAAATAACAGGTAATTAGTTTATAAAAATTTATTAATTTACGAAATGTGATCCATTAATTAATAAATTGATCAATTTTTAACAATAAGAATTACTAAAGTAAAATACATAAACTTAGGAGCTGTTAATCTAAAAGAGATTTCTAAAGCTTATGCTTGCTAATATCAATTCAATGACATCTAAATTTTGTGCCCATAAAATTTTCACATGTCATCTCCAATGCATTTCTAAAATGCAGGAGAAACACCAAAATAGAGGAGAAGTCAACTCCAATCTACCGGTATTTTCTCCTCCATTTTGGAGAAATGCTATAGTGCCACACCAACTTTGGAGGGTTAAAAGCGCAAATTGGGGCTCAATCTTTTTGAGTTTAATCAATTTGACACTTAAACTTGAAACCAGCTCAATGAAGAACTAAAATTTCACGAGTCTGCTCAATTTAAGACTTTTTTGAATGAAAATTATGGCGTGTTTACACGCGCTGTTACATGCAAGTGAATTAGTGTTTAGATGCCACGTTAAGAGATGTAATTTAGAGTCGAGGCCAGGTGGAATTTAAGGAAAAATTAATCAATATCATTAAAATTTCGACTTAAACAACGAAAACCTCTTCAACCTTAAAATCAACGATTTTGTCTAAAAAACACATGTTTCACCCTTTGTTTCTTCTCTCGGTTGTGTCTTCACTCCAATCCCTGGAGGCACCATTACTTGTGCCTTCTTGGTAGTGTGAGTGTGAGATCTCTCTTTTGGCGTTGGAGGTGAATGGGCGGTAAGGTTTTTGAAGATCTGAAACATACATGTGCTGTGATTGAAGATAGAAGTAAGTAATAAGAGTCATGCTCCCTTCTAATTTTTTTATATAAATTTATGATATTTTAATATTCACTTTATTCTTTTTCCCTAACAATGTTACATTTACGTAAATTATTTTATCTTCTTTAAATGAGTTTGATTATTGGGTTGAATAGCATGTAGACGATAATTGTTTTTCATGTACAATCCTATTTTACATTTATATATAGGATATGATCAAGTTTTCTCTCCCCTATGTACTTGACATCGTACGTAGGATATGATTTGTGTCACTTGGTTTAGCTTCGTTAGTGGTTATCCATGTTTTGATATTCTCTATGCGTTGGGTTGAAGATAAAGTATGACATTCATGGAAAAGATATAGATTATTAGGAGCAAACAAATTCAGTTCTGTAGACATCATCTAGCTATTAGTGGGTGCACAATCAACATTACAACATTGTGCTGTAATACTTGAGAATGAGCTCAAGTAGTAGTTTTTTAAGGTAATAAGGCTGATTAGAGGATTTAATTTGGTTGTGATTTTGAGTTGGTTTGGATTTTTTTATATTTTCAACTTTGGCTGTAGAGGGATGCGTTCTAAGCTTGATATGAGGTCATACAAGCTGATTTCTTCAACTTACCCAGTTGAATAGGACTATGACGGAGAGGCTAAATATTGTTACTGTAACTTGAAAGCACCTAGATGAACTTCATGGACTGATGAAAATCCAGGAAGAATGTTTTATGACTGTCAACTCTTTCCAATAATTTTGGTATATTTTTATGTTGTTTTAGCTAAATATGTTCATATATTTCATTAAGGAATTGATGCTTTTTCTTTGATGGTAAAGTGAAAATGTTTGTGGATTTCATGAATGGCATGATCAAAGATTTTGTTCACGAGTAAGACAGATTATTTGAGAGCTAAAAAATAGAGAGAAGATGCTATATCATCAAAATAGTTTGTTGAAGGCAGAAGTAACAAAGTTAAGAGAGAATGCAGTAGATGTTTTGCATGTTGAAAGGATTGCAAAAAATTTAAAGTTGAAGAATGAGTTAGTTGCCACGAGGACTAGTTATGAAACACATTCAGCAAAGTATTGGAAATGGTTTGCTTATTTAAGCTTGTTTTTAGTATTTTTGCTTATGTTTGTTAGTCTAAATAATGAAGGCAAAAAAGGCAATAGTTGTATCTTTAAAGCCTTACCTGGAAATGGTTTGATGTACTAGAATAATGTGTAAATTTTTTCAGCTAACCTGATGTTGGAAAGTGCAAAGTTTTAGATGTTTAAACATCTGTCGTATTACTAAATTGATGTTCTAGCCTAAACAGGTTTGATGTTTTATATACTAGCCTAAACATGTTTGATGTACTAGCTTAAAGATGTTTGATGTTTCAACAATTGGTAAGGAAGATTAGTGACAAAATATGATCTTTAATCAATAGAGATGGAGTATTCGTTAGTAGTCAAAAGGAGTTAAAAGAGGCAGCAATTGACTACTCTAAAAAATGTTATCCATATTTTACCTCCAATCTAATGATTAACACAATTGGTAAGTTCTTTTATAAGTCATCAAATTATGGATGAGGAGAGAAAGATGTTTAATAGACCTATAATTCCAAATGAGGCTATATTAACAATATACATATTGCACCCTTTATGAACTTCAACAAAAATGGTTAAACCTAAAAGAAATGCAATGCACATTGACTGGAAAATAAATGAAACCAACACTTTACTACAAAAAGCTGACCATCTCTTTCCATCTATAGACTTTAACCTTTCCCTAAACAATACAAAACATTGCAGAGAATTTGACAAATCCAACAAAGCTTCCATCACCCTCAGTAACCCATTCGTGAAACAAAAAGGAAAAAAACGTACAAGAAATGAAATTCAAATTGAAATTGGAAGTCATTGCATTCATTGCTTAAGAAAATTAATCCCAACAACATCTTTACAATTTATTGTTGTTCAGTTCATAAATATCACAAAATTGTGAACTTCGCTAACAATTAAATGTTTGGTTTACAATTTTTCCTTTCCCTTTGAAGATGTAGTTTGACTTTATTGGCTTGGATTCACATGCGCAATAACAACTTCCTTTCTCTTTATTGATTTCTACCTAAGGTTTAGTATTCTCTGACTTCTCCTTCCAGGCTGAAGATAAAACGCAAATGTTTGTTAAGCTGTATGAATTAATTAATGTTAAGTAAAAATGTAAAAATTTTACACTTACATTTAGTATCTGCAACCCTGTGGTTTCATTTGTATTTACCCCCATCCCTTCCATCCGTTTATTGATCTTCTTATTTGCTTCTTGTTGCAAAAAGAGTATGTGATAGGCATTTTCCTGTAATTTTTGCTTAAGAATTTGGACTACATCTGTCATCAGCCAACATCCTCAATCTGCTTCCATCATCTGCAACACCATAACCAGGCCCTCTTCTCCCTTTGGTTTGGGTCTTGGCAGTGGCCCTTTGAAGATTTACAGATATTTGTTGTTATTTCTGAAGCACCTCCAGGTGTTGGGAGAACAACTGAGACAATTGCATTTGCACTCCCACTTACACGAGCAGTACTTAAGGTACTGGCAGTACCTGAAGCAGTTGTGGCACCAGCAGATACAGACACAATATCAGAGGCAGAGGCAGAGGCAGAGGCAAAGGCATAGGCAGAAGCAGAGGCTTTTTCTCTTCTTTTACCTTTCTCTCTCCTTTCAATACTGGGTTATCAGTGTTGGTTTCAACTGTGGATATGTTTTCAGGAGTTGACGATGAGTTTATTGTGTGTTGCTCCATATGGAAATCAATTGATTGGTCTAGGTTTGGATTTTGAAACTGGGCTGGAACCTGTCATGGATAATAATGATAATTGAATAACAAAACCTAGAAGATTACCACTACTATGGAAAAGAATCTTAACTGTACCATAAAAAGACTAAACAACTTAGAAATTACCATTTGACCTTTCTAAGGACAACCTTTTTTGTTGTGTCCTTCTGTATGACAGTGGCTACATGTTTACTTTTGTATTCTTTTTAGGCTCATCAATGCCTTTTTTCCTAGCTGTTTTGAGCCTACCAGGCTCTTGTTTGAATTTTGGTGGCCTAATAGTTTCTTCATTGCTAATGGGTCAGTCCTTCATACCAGGCATTGGTTAAATTGCCTTCCCATATGCTGTCACATATTTAGTCTTCCATAACCAACTAGAAGTGTACTCTTCAATATTAACCCTACTGTCTTTAATAGCACATATGACATGTGCACAAGGAATGTTAAAGAGGTATTCCTACAAGAATAGTTCTGAAGCCTCACCACATATATATTCTGTCCACAATCAATCTCATACCCTCCTTCTCCATTATGATGCGTTGAACAATGTTGAACAATCATGACACTCTTTTCAATTGCTTCCCATATTCTTGTCCCTAAATTACCCTTCCACTTGGTAGCCTCTTTCCTTTTTCTCACAATTCTTTTCATCAATTTTCTTCTAAGATGCTCAAATAACCCTAAAATTGACATTTTCCTTGCATCAACCAGAGTCTTATTGAAAGCCGCATATAAGTTATTGTCAACCAACTCAATCATACAATCTTTCCTCTGGAAACCTGGCACCATTTCTGAACTAGTGCATAACTCTCAATATCTTTTGCTGCCCTTTGGTTCTTGGCTCTGAGCTTATCCAAATTTTCTTTATATTCCCTTACTGTAAAGGATTTTGCAATTTTCCAAAAGTGCTCCTTCATCTCTTCCCCTTTATGTCCTCTTCCTTGCTAATTGACACAAACATGTCTATCACAATACCTGGCTTAGCATCTGGACACAAATCGACAATGGCTCTATCAAGTCCCTACAATGGAAAACATAACCATTTGAATAGCATATAGATACAACTCTACATATTTCATAACAGTTACACTCTCAATGAAAGTAAAAACAAGATTGATGTGAAACTTTTACCTTTTGTTGGTCAATCATTATAGTCCAACCAATTCCGGAGCCCAAGTGAGGTAAATCTTCTTTTAACCTTTCAATAAACTACTTCCATATGACTGTCAACTCAACTTCAACCATAGCCCAAGCAACAGGAAACATTTGATTGTTTTTATCTCTTCCCACAGCATATAGAAGTTCACCCTTAGTTTTGGTTTTCAGCCAACATCCATCCAGGGCAAAAAAAATGTCTGTATCTTACCTAAACCCATGTTTAATAGATTCTAAGCATATGTACATTCTTTTCAAATATATGTTGAGACACTGTCAATGTAATAGTGCTTCCTGGGTTGGTCTGCCTAATCACTTCAGCATAAGACCAAAGCTTCTTAAACTCCTCTTTAATGTTGATCACAACACTGTCTACTATTTTTTTTCTTTGCTCTTCTCACCATACTCATGGACTCTTCAACACCTAAAAAATCTTTAACGTAAAATTTTATATCATCATTCTTCAAATATGACTCCCTTTTAAGCTTATCCTTTAACAAGTCAGCTAAGATGCTGATGTTCTTCCTAGAATTTGTATATATCCTATTACAGTCATGATTGTTCTTGAATTTCTTAACTTGAAATGACTGCAGCTTCCTATCAAATGCTCCATATATATATCAAAGCCGGTTCTTTGTCCTACATTTAGCTTGGACAAACTTGGGCTTATTTTTAGTAAACATGACAACCCTCTTTATTTTGATAGATAACAAACTCACTGCATACTTAAATTGCAAATGATTAAGAAAAAAGTATCACTAATTCAAAGTAAGACTCAGTTGCATTTTCATCATAAACAAGGTCTTTCTTTTTCCTCCTAGTAGTATCATCTACCACATCATCTACATCACTATCAAGTTCTCTATATTCATCACTGTCATAATATTCTGACAAAACTACCTCATCTTTATCATTTGCATTACTTGCATCACCTTCATGTGGTCCATTATCCTCATCCAGACCATTACCTTCATCTCCTTGTTCTAAATCCTCTTCAAAATCTTCATCCGGACCATTACTTTCATCTCCTTCCTCCAAATACTCTTCATCCTCTTCAACCTCCATATTTGGATCATCTTCATTCTCCATATCTACATCATTTTCATCCTCCACATTTGGCAAATTGTCTACATTACCTACATTACCTCCAAACCCTTCATTATTAACATCCTCACCATTATCTTCAACTACATTACCTTGATTAACCTCATTACATTCATCCCCAGTCACTTCAATAGGGGTATCCATACTATATTCAATATAAATATCAATACTGCCCATACTTATCATCTGACTAACCATATCTAACACACTAGCATCATCTTGTACAACTCTCAAACCAGTACATAGTTCAAAACTAGACATAAGATAAAATATCCTTTTCACATTGTTATCCCACTTCTCTTACATACATCAACTAGTTCAAAATAGCTTAGTAAGTCAGGATTAAATTCAATTTCATCTACAAAACCACCCTCATACATAACATTATCACCCACATTAACAAAACATCCGGTATGGTGAACCGTAGAGTTACTTCATTAAATGGCATTATGCCAAACCGAAAAGACCAACTCCAGAAAAACAAAAACACTCAATTAGAATGTTGAAAGAAAACACTGAAGTGATAGTGAAAAATTCAAGCCTAGCACAACACATGATGCTTAACATATTCATAATAATTCCAGCAACCAACTTACTAAGTTCTATCAATTAAGGTATGTGGCATTGTTTACACCTGTTAATCGAGAAACATGTTCTTATTGTGGCTCCTAGGCTTGTGAAATTTTTTACCTATAAGCCTTATAAGAGCTACATCACTAGTTTCCAACCTATATACCTACCTAATGGTTTATTATGCCTCAATGTTTAAAAAATATCCATATTAAATGCAATCTTTATTCAATTCAATTGCTACATCAACTTTAAGTTACTAGCAATTAGAGTCTTTCAGATTTAAGTTACTACTAAAATAACAAAATCAGAACTTTATGTTATTATCAATGATAGTAAAAGTATTACAAACAACAATATAAAAACAATACATTAGTTGCAATTAAAAAATACACACTCATATGACAAATACTCCCACTAGTAAAGCAAAAAGGATGTAGGAGGGCAACGAAATTAAAAGCATCAAATTAAGATTTTGCAGAATTAACTGATTTTCTATTGTGCTCTGACTGGTAGGAAAGAGGAAGATAGTATGAATCAAATGGGCAGATCCTACCAATTAAAGCACAATAGAAAATTAGTTGGTCCTATCAGTTACCCATTCTGCAACTGACCTACTTCGATTGAAGATGAAACTAATACCAGTTTGCTTCTACCTATCTGATTCATACTATCTTCCTTAGACTATGCTAACCTTATACTTCTTTTTACTGCTCTAACCTTAGACCTCTCATAATCAAATGCTTACCGCTCTTAAGTCTAATGGCTAATACTTTAATTCTAGGACTTACCTTAGTTTTAAGAGATGATGTGTGAACCAGGCAACCCAACCCCTTCAATGAAGACCAGAGCACGGATCAGACAGCGGTGATGATGCATCAACCAACTAACACAACCCCTTCAACGAACAAAAAAGCGCAGATCTGGCGAGGGCAACCCTTAGTGAAGATGCGTGAACCAAGCTAGACAACCCTTGCATGAAGATTAGAGTGGAATGATCGACGGTGAAGATGCGTCAGAGAGGGGAGCGATGATGGGATTTTAGGGTTTCTGTAACTTTTGCATTTCCCTTTTTTTCTTTTACAAAATTTACAGAATTTACAAAAAGTTACAAAATTTTAGGTTAAAACTTAAAACCTTTTACTCTATTATACGTGGCCTTGTTTTATAGGGTAATGGTGCCACGTTGTTGTAAATTTCTGTCCAAAAAAGTCTTAAATTGAGCAGACTCATCAAATTTTAGCCCTTCGTTTAGTTGTTTTCAAGTTTAAGTCCCAAATTGATCAAACTCAAAAAGGTTAATTTGGGCTTTTAGTCAAATTTGGAGTGACATTGTAGCATCTCTTTATTACTGTTCATTTTTTTATTTTTTTAGCTTTTCCCCTTTTTTTAATCTCTCAATCTTTACTTTCTTCCTTTTTTCATTCATTCATTCTATTTTAATTCATTCATTCTTTATTTTGTTATTTAAACAATATTATAATATTTTCATTATATGTTTATTTAAGTAATTATAAATTTATAATAATTTTAATGTTTATTCTCATGGTTATAAATATTTTCATTATATGTTTATAACCTTATAATTATTTATTTATGAATAAATATTTTAAATAAATAATTTAAAAAATATTTATTAGAAAAATTCAAATAAATAAATCTCAAATATATTGATATTAATAGTCAAATAACATAATAAATTACAAACAAAGATAAATTAAATTAAAACACACATACATGAATATTAATAGCCAAGGTAGTACAATTAAATTAAAAAAATACAAGCAAAATATAATTAACTATTAATACAAAATCGAAAAATTTAATAATTAGATAAATTGGTTCTATCTCTACTAATATGCTGAGAACTTTTTTTTTTACTGTGAAAAATATAGTTATATATTGAAATAAAAAGTAACGCAGTATCTCTAAAATTAAAAAAAAAAGACTATTTTTTTTAAAAAAAACCTCTACTTCAGAGGAACGGATTGGAGATGCCGTACGGTGATGCATGAAAGGAGCCAACTCCTCCATTATATCACATCACTCGTTATCACGTAGTCTTCAAATTGTAATTGATTTGAATGTTTCCAGAAAACCAAGAAAAACAGTTGTTGAACAGGAATGCCCTCTCCATTCAATTCACATAGACCTTGATGAGATGACCCATTTATTATGATGAGCTCACTCTGACGATATAGAAAGTTCTTAGCTAGAAAAGAATATGAAATTGAAGGCTTAAATTTCCGTACCTGGGCATATCGATTTCGTAAAATTTCTCATAACAATTTCATAATTTACCAAGGTTTTAAAAATTAGAATGGAAATTAAACGGAAAAGATAAGATATTTAAGTTTAAAAGGTTTAATTGATATTAATTTGTCATAAAATTGACTAAACATTGAATAAAATTAAAAATTTTGAAATATAATTAAAAATATTGTTCTTATTTATTAAAAAATTTAAAATTTAACTAAAAATTTGTTAAAATAAAAATAATTTATTTATTTTAAATTGTAAAAATTTTTAATTTATAAAAATTAATCGATTAATTAATAAATTAATTTGTTTTTAACAATAAAGTTATTAAAGTAAATTAAACAGAAAAGTAAAAAACCAAACCAAAAAATTGGACATTTCTAAATATTTATAGTTGAATCGAGTAAACCGATTAAATTTTTTAATCATTGCAATTTAATACTAAGAATGTGATTCTTTCGAATGAATACTCCGTTTGTATTACAAGAATTATAAACCTCTACTAGAACTCTAATATTCTTACAAAATATAGAGTTGAACAGTTAAAAAGAGTTTCACCTTGCAAAGCAATAAAAAAAGTCATTGAATTAATTAAAGAGAAAAATATTAAAAAAGTTTAAATAAAAATTGTGGGATATCTTGATTTGAAAATGGTACGTTCCTTTACGAATCATTCAAATTATAATTGGCTATTGTTCTTATATAGGCATATTATCTACGAAAATCGTACTTAATATTTCTTTTGTATTTTATAAAGAGACTGAATTAGTTATTCAATCCTGTAATTTTTAATTTAAATATAAAAAAATCTATTGACTTGAACCTATAACTTTAATCATAAAAGAATAATTTTACCATTAAAATTTTAGTTTTATAAGATTGAATAAACTAACAAAAACAGAGTTACATCTAGAATTTGACATAATTGCCATGGCGCACAGAGTAAGGAAGTCAAAAAAAAAAGCTGTGAATATAAAGTTGGAAAAGAAGGTTTTGTCCCATTTAATATAAAGTGGGAAGACCAAGAAGACCGCGACTCCGAGTCAAGTTGCCGTAAACCAAACTTTGATGGCTTCATTTCTCTACTTTCTCAGCATGGCCCAGTAGTTGCTCGCAAGTCGTGATATTGCACTCCAGGAAGTTGTCAGCTTCTTGCAACTTGATGACCATAAGATATACGACTTACTTTATTAATTTATTCGTAGGCATGTTTCCATTTTGTAGCAGCAGCAGAAAGTAGAATATTACTGTTAGCAGCAGCAGAAAGTAGAATTTTACTGTTAAACTCTCTTGCTGACTGTAAACGCATTTACTTGACCTTACTTTAATTGCGATTTCTGTTAAATTTGTACTAAAGCTTTGTAAAATATTATTATTTTTAATGGTTCAAGTTTTTTCTAGGCATTAATCGCTCTTCAGGCGTTAACCAAAAAAAAAAAAAACAATCTTTGTAACCAAAAATATCATCATCCACATTAAGCTTTCAATATAGATGCGAGATTAACAAGGTGTCACTGAAACACGGATGAGGGCGAACTTTGAAATAACCAATAAAATTACTCTTTTATAATCTAAAGGTTATAAGTTTGAGTAATACATATAACGATTTTGTAAAATATAAAAAAAAAAATTGTGTACATTGATGACTTCCCTCAATTTTTGCAAAGTATAGTCTTGTGCGGAAATAAGGATGATAGTTGAAGAGCGCGCGTGTTTTTTTCTTATTTTTCTTACGAACTAACGTAGTTCAGAAACAAGGAAGGCAAATTTTTAGACTGAAGTGATCCATCTAAAGGGCTCTTCTTTCCTATTTTTACTTGTTATTAGTTCTGTTGCTCTCCCATGAGCATTATACAACAAAACATCCTTAAATTTACATAAAATAAAAAAGGAATAGGTTCATCTGGTTGTACTCTTCCTAGACTTTGATCATAACATTCAACTCTCATCTCCTAGTTTAGATTTTACTATGCTTCAAGTTGGCATTATCGAGACTACGAGATTTAAAGTTCGTAGGATAAAAATCTGGGATTAGTCGACCATGTTTGACCAACCTTGATCAGCCTGTGACTTCACAAACTCAGCCAACAGCTTTATCTCTTCATCCTGTAACCGGAGTCCGAACGTACACTGCCCTCTCGGAGTGCATTTCTCACCAAATCCCTGGATTGAATTAAGTTCTTAAATCGCCATAGAAGAGAAGAAAAAAAAAAAGGAATGAAAGCAGAGTGACCTTACTGGCATTCTTCCCTTGCCAAAATAGGTAATGCGATATATCTCCTCTTCTGTGTCTACCCCATTTCTGTAATTGCAATCAACCAACCAGTACTTAATTTGAAGCTACTAAAATTACAAACTTCTTAATTCGTTTAGCTGCAAAAATCTTAAAGACTTCTGTAAAAATAACCAACTTTCATATATTAATGATGTGTGTCCTGTGTTCTTTATTAAACAGCTGGACAGAAACAGATTGCCTACCCTCTTTAGTCTTTGTTACTTCACTGGTTTATGGACATTAATCTCATACAACTGAAGAACCTAACTCAACTCAAGAAGTTTGCACATCCCAGAAATCCATATACCTGATTATCCAAATTTGCGGGATCCAAATTTCTATCAAGTACTTGTAAGTTTACCTCTGTAGGTCTTTTGTAAAGAGTGTTGCTCCCTGAAATTATTAGCAAGTTCTGATCAGAAAGAGTTGATAGAACTTAGAAGGGACAAGGAGCTATGTCAATTTAGTATGTGGTGGATAATGAGTCACTTACCTGGAACATTGCGGATGGGAGATAATGCTACGATGGCAGCCATTAGAGGAGGAATCAAGCCCTTAACAAGCTTTACTCGTTTCTGAACTTCCACTTGCTCATCTTTTCCCTTTCATTTGAACGTTCCTCATCTTCTTAGAGGCCTGAAGTGTCACACACAAGCTACTAGAGACTAAGAAAAGGAAGAAATAGAACAGAAGTAACTTTGTGAAGATGGAATTGGTTATATAGCCTCCACAGCTACAGTTCATGCATTTTGGATTTGCGGGGGAGAGCGACTATAGTTTTGGTAAAAACAAGCGAAGCAGCACAGTTGATGTAGGTCTTTGAGTCAGCTAAGCTTGGATTAGAGTCCCAAAAACTTCTTAAAGCGTATAAAAAGGATGGCAACGGCCTCAGTCCCTCGTAAACAGGGATAAAGATGACAATGTCCAAGGTCAGGCTGAGGCCTGGGGGAAGATCAGCTTAAGCGGCCTAAGCCCAAACTCAATCCAGTTATATTTATACAAAATAACGTTATTTTATCTTGAAAGATAGGGCTTGAGCAACCTAAGTTAGAATTTAGAGCTTTAGGCCCAGCCTAGGCCTCAGCCTGTTTGCCATCCTAGATAAGGATGATATTGAGTTAGATCTTTCCTTAATTCTAGCTTAATTTGAAATTTTTTAATAAGGATTTGAGATTTAAGTAGAGTTTGAGTTTCAACTTAATCGAATTTGGGAAGTATGAATTCAGTTTAGTTTCAAATTAAATTTGCTTATTTTTAAATTAAATTAAATTTTATTTTAATTTATACTTAATATGTTTGAATTTTGGATTGGACCGAATTAGGGTATACATTCAACATTAAAACTCGGTCAAAATTTGATCAACACAATTATGATAATTGGATCAAATCGGATCGAATATAAATGGCATTCTTATTTGTGATTACTTAATATTTTTGCTTAAATATAATTGAAAATTTTTAATTATTAAA
>JANIIA010018383.1:0-13193 GCA_027478495.1 Erythroxylum alaternifolium | reverse complement strand
GAGAATATAGCGGATCCAAGGTATTTTCCTATTATTGATGAGACTATGCAGAAGGCTAAAAAGATGACCAAGTTCATTTATAATCGTGCATGGGTATTGAATTAGATGAGAAAGGAATTTACCAATGGTAGGAATTTGTGTCATCCTGCTGTGACAAGATTTGCAACAAATTTTTTATCACTTCAGTCTTTTGTTTTGATGAAGAAACAGTTAAAACAAATGTTTACAAGTAATAAGTGGATTGCATCTCAGCATGCTAGCTCTAATGCTGGAGTGGAGGTTTGAAATATTATACTGGAAGATAGAGAATTTTAGTCTCAATGCCAATTTGTTATCCGAGTTTGTGAGCCTTTGGTGAGGGTGATTCGCTTGGTTGATATTGAAGAAAAACCAACAATGAGTTATATTTTGGATGCCATGGACTGAGCGATGGAAGCAATCAAGGCTAATATGAAACATAGGCCTTCTTTGTACACACCATATCTTTCAATCATTAATAAGAGAAGGGGAATAACTTTCTTCTCCATTGTTTACAATTGGGGCATTTTTAAATCCTAGTGTCTATTTTAGACTAGATTTTACTAAGCAAGATGAAGTTAATAGAGGAATGCTTTTAACTATTACAACAATTATTAGCATTGGCACGATGCAAGATCTCTTAAGCTCACAAATAGAGCTTTATAAGCTATCTTATGGGAATTTTGGAATGCCGATTGCTATTTAACAAAAAGGAAAACTTTTTCCAGGACTTAGTTATTAATTATTTCCTTTTTCTTATTTGTTGAAAATTAATTATCACTTTATTTTGTTTATAACGCTACTTTTGTTATCTTATGACTTACAGTTTCTTGGTGGGATCAATTTGAAAATAGTGTTCCATAATTAAAAAAGTTTGTAATTCAGATTTTAAGTCAATGTGTAAGTCCAACAAGCTGTGAACGAAACTGGAGCACATTTGAATTCATTCACTACAAGAAAAGGAGTAAATTGGAGCATAAGAGATTGTATGACTTAGATTTTGTTCGTTACAATTTAAAGCTTTGAGAAAGGTATGTTATTATCGTTATTAATTTTGATATAATATCTTATAATTTTCTAATAATTAAATTTTATTGTTTATTAGAAGTCTTAATAGCACAAGTAGTTTAACTGATCCAATTTTCATTGATAATATTGATCTTTTAGCTGATTGGGTTTCTGAAGAACCGAATTTGGTAGATGACAATAACATGGAAGATAATCTTGGATAAGAAAGCATTGACACGTCATTTGATGCATTAAATTTGAATGACAATGATGATGAAGCTACTCTCAATGATAAGGATTTTATACCAAATGATAATAGGGGTCAGTGTAGTTATAACAGGTATCTTCCCATAGACGATTAAATTTCGTTACAGGTTTTCGTTTTTTCTTCTTTTAATTTTACTTATATTTGATGTATATGTTAAATTCTATATATAAAATATAATTGTAAATGTTTTTGTTTCAGGTTTAACTTCTACTTGATTGTTTCCTCATCACGAACTCTTATTGTAAATTGTAATAGTTTGAGAATTAAGGATATTTATTGTTCTTTTTATTGGATATTTTGATGTAATTATTATTTATTATATGATGAAATTGTATTATTGTAACATTTTAAATACTTTATATTATTCTTTATTTTATATTTGTATGATGATGATTGTGTTTTTTCATATTAATTGTGGTTATTATTTATATATGAAATATTTAAATTTTATTTTTATTTCATATTAATTGTGATTATTATTTACTATTATAATTTTTAGAGATAGGGTTGATTTAAATTTATAAAGTATATAATACAACTGTACAATATACCAATGAATCATTTTGCAAATCTTAAAAAAATTCAGGGGCTATTTTTAAAATTTAAAAAATTTCCTAAAACGGTACTCGGTATTGACCGATACCGATACGGTGTCGTACCAGAACTCATGTCAGTACCAAATCCGCTACGATATTCGCAACTTTGGTGATAATACATATAAATGACTTCAAATATAAGTAACATGGATGACAATTGACTAGACTTTCTATTGGGCCTTGAGCCCAACCTGAGGCAACTAGACTCGTGCGCAAGACAATCCAACTTGAGTTCAAATTGGCTAAGCCCGAAATATTTTTATTTTTTATTTAAATAAAAAAATTAAGGTTTTTCAAAGCAACATCATTTTTTACAATAATTTTCGGGCTTCAGGCCAGGTTAAACCTAGGCTTCCAATTTTTGAAAAAAATCAGGCCCAAGGCTAAGGATCAAACCCAGTCCTAATTGTCATCTCTAATAAGTAATAACTTAAATTATTTGTTGAGTAATTTATTAAAAAATTTTGGTTTTACTATGATAAGATCATGAAAACTATCATAACTATGCCTCAATTCACACAATTTCTAAGCATCACCTAATCTATATCGGGCTAATTCACACATTTTCTTTTGTTTATAATCATATTCTTTTGTGTTACTAGAATTTTTAAATTTTAGTAAACGGTAATTGATTTAAAAATAAAAAAGAAGTTTCTTTTGTTTGTAATAGTCTTTAATTGTAGTTATTACTTTACTTCTAAAAATTTAACAATTGATAATTGATTTGAAAATGAAATAAAAAGAGTTAAATATTCATTATAATAAAATATCTCATAAATTATAAAAATAACAATTTAACTAAAATGAGTGATAATCAAAAATAAGAAATTGTCACACTTCCGAATTATAAAATTATAATTACTTACTAATAATTTTTACTTATTTATAAAGCAAAATAAACTAATTAGATAAACAGTTCTTAATTTTGTTAATACTATGTCAAATTCAATAAAATAAAATTGTATGTTTAAGAGCTATAATATTAGTCATTGAATTCTAATGACAAAACAATTAATTTAAACCCTAACAATCATGATTTGTATTCTATTTTCTAATGATTGTAAACCAAAAATAAGGTGCACATCATAATAAGAACAAGAGTGCATGCACTAAGCCACAAATCAATCTTGTCGCTATTTTATCATCATATACATTTACATATCTATCTTCTCAGATTTAATCTCCTGAGCCATACAGAGTGTAATATCAAATGAAACATGTCGAATCTCTTTGCAGGTTGATTTAAAGTAAAATGTCTCCTAACAGCTCTTACACCCTCCTTAAGCCTCTTATATTTCTCCTCTGAAATTGACATCAACAATGCCTTCAATCTCGGAATCTCCGAGATATTGACTTGCACCGAAAATGCTTCCCATCTCAACACATCACTAAATGGCAACACATAACCACTTGACAAGATAACAGGCACGCATTCAGCATAAATGGCCTCAACAATTCTAGGGCTAGCGACTTCATACCCACTAGGACAAAGACAGAACTTGGATTGGAGCATTAATGTATAGTAGTCTAAGTTTTTGGGTAAGTACCCGTAGATACGCAGATGAGGATCACGACCCTTCCAGTGGTTGAGGAGGATGGGACGTACTGGACCGTGCAGTCTACCGGCGAAGAAGCCTAGGAGGGGTCTAGAGACATTGTCAGGCGGCGGATGGAGGAGCTTTGGGTTTACTACCCCTCCGTAAAGCTTGATTTCAGGGAGGCTGATGTCTTTCCGGGGATCAAAACCTTCGGATGTATTGGCGTTGCATAAGACTCTGATTGAAGTGTTGTAAAGCAGCGGGTTTGCTCGGGTTACATACGGCCCCTGCAACCAAAAAAAAAAGGTTAGATTTCTTTGTGTAATAACGAGTATCTAATGCCAATAATTTTACATCAACATTTCTTTCCATTTTCTATTCAACCGGCAGCAAATCAACGTTTTGAGAGCTTGAAGATTAGAAAATTGGTTAAAAATGAAATAAAATAAATAATTTAAAATATAATTAAAAGAGACTGTTTTATTAAATATTGAATAATTTAAAGTTTAATTAAAATTATTAAATTAAAATTTATTAATTTATAAACATTCTTAATTTATAAAAATTAACTAATTAATCAATAAATTGATTAATTTTAACCACAAAAGTTAGTAAATCAAACTGAAAAGTTAAAAATAGAATAAAAATTTTAATTAATTCAAAATTTTTAAACTTAACCGATTATATTGGTTTTTAATCCCTGAACATTTCTTTTCATTTTCTATTTAACTGGCAACAAACAATGAAGACATGTGCTTTATAATTTAGGAGTTCTTAGAATTGTCCTATAGATGATCACTCTAAAGTAGTAAACATAAAAACAAATTTAGGACTTAGCTTGATTGATTGTAAAATTTTGAATATCTCTTAAATTATCCTATATTTGAGGATGCATACCTTGATGTCTAAGATAAAATATAAAAAAGAAAATATTTTATGTTAGACTAGTTCGAAAAATAAGATATAAAAAAATATTGTTTGATGTTGAAGAAAATATGAAAAATGACACAATTTAAATCTTTTTTTATATATACATTAAGTATCACAGTTTTATCGGATCAATCCTAAGTCTCTAAGACTCGACTCTAAAAGCTCTAAAGGAGGTAAATCTGGAACATCAAGTTCCCTCAACTTTCTATGTAACCTGTACACTTCTGCGAAGGAGGAGTCGTCATATATTCAAATCATATTTTTAATTTCATGTGAAAGTTACAAGAGTAATAATATTATTTTGTTTTTATATGAATCATACATTATGCTTCTTTTTAAGAACTAAAAATTTGTTTTTATATTAATCACACCTTATACTTCTTTTAAGAAATAAAAATTCTTTCAAATCTCTTTAATTATCATATTTCTTATCTGCATTAAGAGTATGACTTATACCCTATCCTATCACAAAATCGTGTCATATATGTAAAGTTTTGTTTTCACTAACTTTGTTAATTTAAGCATGCCATTCCAAATTGGTTATGAATATCAGAGATCTTAAAACCTTATTTTACGTTCTTGTATGAAAAAGTAGTTAAAAACATGAGATGTAGAAGAGACTGACCCAATCATGACAGGCAAGCATGAAGTGATCAGCACCGTGAGTTCTATTCCAGAAAGGGTACTTGGCAGACACTACGTTCAAATAATCAGCCACAAACCGCCTCAATGGTTTCTGATCGGCTGTGGCCGTCTCGTAAAGAAACTTGACCATCATAGTGACACTGAAGGGCATGAAGTAAACATGCGCACGCTGGGCATTACTTGTTCTAAACCTGTTAGCTCCGTGCTCTATCTCTTCTATGAATCTGCCTTCACTTGCGTATATGCTCTTGCATGGCCCGTTGTGCACCATGGGTAGATCTCCCTCCGAGTATACGTACACCTTGAATCTCTTCTCCATCTCCATATAACTCCTGTAAATTACGAATTAATTATATTTATTTATTTATTTATCGATGATAATTGTATTTGATCACTTCCAATTCAAAGTTAATTAAACGGATCTTACTGGTAAAAAGCTGGGAGGTTATGATAAACCGATTCTGCAAGGCCTTGATGATCTCTGGCCAAGAGTGAGATATTAGGATGGGAAGTGGCTGCCTTATGAATCAAGGCTCGAGCTAGAGCTAGTTCCTGCTCCGTCTTTTCTTCTGAGCTTACTTTCACTGTTCTCCTCTGCATTACTTTTCAACTATCAATGAAATGAACTCAAATATCGTTAATAAGATTTCGAATCGCTACTTACAATAACAGTAGTTTTAGTAGTGTTGATCGATGGATGATCATGACCGGAGCTGGTGAATTTGGCTTGCAATTCAACGATCGAGACGGAAAATGCGGGCTCCAACTTAGAGAAGTTGAAAGGACCACGACCACGACCACGACCACCACCGTCACCACCGCCGCCGCGATCACCACCGTCGAGGAAGATCATAGTTGATACTACAACCAACACGATCATCAAAGCACAAGAAGAAGATAAAGTCGAGACTCTGTATACTTTGCATGAATTACTACTCTCCATATCCAAACTCTTCCTCTTTCTAGAAGATTCTGAAAATGCGAAGGACGGAGGAGAGGAGGGAAGGAATGGCCGTGTAAGTGTTTGGCTTCTGAAATTCTGGAAATGAAGACGTGAGAAGTAAATGAATGGGCCTCTATTGTACTGAAATTACTAAATTGACACTATCAAGTAGTAACGACCGTACCTATATATCTTACTGTTAAGATTTTTTTAAGCCTCTCAGTCTCTTGTACGAATCTGATGGGTTTAACTAAATATGATAATTAAGAATTCATTTTATTTCGATTTTTACGTTTACTAAATAAAAAATCTATTTAAAATGTAATATTTAAATATGAGAAGGCAATTTTGTCTGACTAATGATATTAAGGTTTTTCCTGTCACAATTTGATCGAACTTTAAATCGAATTCGAGTCTAAGTTAATGCCTAATTCGAAGAAAAGACTCTTGAACGGAGACAGACTGGTCCGACCAAAGAAGATCGGCGGGTGACCCGAGCAAATATAATCTTTCGGTATCAAGTTATAATTGTATCCTGAGATCTTTTATGGAACCAATTGTATTAGCTGGTGAAGAAGTTTCATCTCCATCCTTTTCTGCCATATCCAAATAAGTCATCGTGCAACTCATCCACCGTGATTTTCGATTCCGTCACCGGCAACAAGGGCGTTTTGAGGTGGATATGAAATGGAAAAATCCGGTGATGCATGTGTTCCACGATGACTCTCTCAGGCTTGTCAACAGAGGATAGAGCTGAAACATTTTCAGTAGCTAACACATCGTGTGCAGTAGTAAGGGAAAGAAGGATAAGAAGGAAAAGATTCAACATTGCCATGAAACAGATCTGAAAGTAGACAGTTTAAGAAATTTTAGTGACAGGTGAAGTATATATACTCATAATTCACACAATTTGTCAGTATCACCTAATCTATATCAGGCTAATTCACGCAATTTGTGAGTATTATCTAAACTATATCAGGCATTATAAATGCCTGTTCTGTTTAAACAAATTGGAACTGATTCACCTCCGACAACAAACCCAGAAGAAACAGGACAGACAGAGAAGTTTGGCAAGTTGTTGTTAATTGTTCAGAACAGGGAGTGAACACTGATAAATAGAAATATTCATGAGTGAGGCATGACAATCATTTCAGGAGGGTCTTGACAATGGATTTCACATTCAGCTTTCTGAGATCTGTATAAGATTGCCCGCAGCCTACGAACATAACAGGGGAACCAGAGATGTACACCATTGACAGTGCTGCTCCGACCTATCGAAATAAGAAATGGGAATTAGTCTGTGCACATACAGTTCATTGTAAAAGGACAGAGGATTTCATGTTTCAGGTGAAGAAGAAAAATGAGGAGTTGCTGGAAGTGTAAAGACCACAGCTTACAAGGTCCTTTACCTTATCATCAATGGTGTCGAACTTAGTGAGCAAAATCCCGTCGATTACCCTTGGATTAAGTGATGGAGAGAGATCAGCTAATTTCTGCAGACAACAAGAAACAATGCTTGGTAAAATGATTTTAAAAGAAAGACTATGGACTACCACAAGTATAACACAATAATGGAACCTGATTAAATTTTGATAATTGGTCAACAGCATCATTTCCAACTAATGCCTCTCCAACAAACAAGACAAGATCCGGATTGTTGAGGGAAATAAGCTTTGAGAGAGCTCTCATCAATGGCTCATTATCCTGAAACCCAAAGCCGGTGAAATAAACCCAAGATTATAAGAAAGAGAAGATGAATGAACCAACATAAACAAGTAGTTGAATTAAGCCAATTGAATTTAGCATCACATTACAGATATCAACCTAACAAGAATGGATTAAATTTCTGATTGTCCTAACTCGTGATCAGATTTCAATCAGTAACCAAAATCCGGTTAATGGCATTTCCGAAACCAAAATAACAAGACAAGTGTTTTAAGAAAAGCAGAATTAAACAAGAAGCTACTGCAAATACCTGCATTCTGCCAGCAGTATCAACAAGAACAACATCAGAGCCATTGTGTGTAGCCTCTTGAATTGCTTCTTTCGCTACAACAGCAGGATCTTTCTCATAGCCCTTTTCAAATATAGGGATCTATAGCACAAAAAGTCACAAGGTAAGTTCAGTCCAAAGCTTTTCGATCACAACATAAATGGACACAAAAGTTGTGGCAGAGAGCAGAAACACTCAGTACCTGAAGTCTGCGTGCATGAGTACGCAGCTGCTCAACAGCTCCTGATCGAAAAGTATCACAAGCAGCCATCATAACACTGATCTTATGTTGCAGAAGCCAGTATGCAACCTGAAATTCAAAAATTAAATATAAACTTTCTTGTAAGAAGATGGCATTGAAACTAATACACTGATGCACAGGCATTAACTTCAAGTACAAACACAAGAAAGAGAGTTTAACCTTTGCAAGATTAGTGGATTTTCCAACTCCATTGACACCCACAAACACAATAACATAAGGTTTCCCTTGTTCCTTGGCAGCATGAACATCCCTCAGAATGTCAATAGAGCGCCTAGGAGTTAAGATGCGAACAAGAGCTTCTTCCATAGCTGCCTACAGTTATGTTAGGAAAAGAATAAGCTTAAAGTTAAATCTAAATGCCCTGAAGCAAAATAAAGGAATTAAGTCATGAGATGAAACAAACCTGAACTGTTGAAGATATCCTTGTGAAAGATGCCAGCTTTTTACCTTCAAGACTAGCTGCAACCGACTCACACATTTTCTCAGCTATTTCCTCAGCCTGAAATTTTTGTTAGGATATTACTCCATATGCATTCACATAGAATGTTGGTTAAAAGAACTATAAAAACGGAGAGTCTGCTGAACAGCAAAACATACCACATTCTTGGTCATGAGCCTATCCTTGAGAGCTCTCAGTGCTGGTTCCAGGTCTGCCTTTTCCAGATTTGCCTTCCCAGCAATACTGAGCCAAACAAGCACAAGATAAACAAGTTGCATTAAATAAAGCGATGCAAACAACCTAGTTTTGATTCTGAGGAGCATACAATAAACTAGTTATTATAACACCACAGATCTTAGAGCAGAAGATCCTGACACTAAATCCATACCAAGAACCATGACAATATCATTTCATCAATTCATATGGATGCAATATCTACCAATTGCGAATGTGAAGATATGGAAACCAAAATAGGACTGACGGTTTCATACAGCTAACATGAACATATTCAAGAGCTCTTTGGGATTCAAATACTTAAGGGAAACTATAAGCTGAAGGGCTTAACGGGGTCCAATAAGAATTTCCAAAAAGCTTTAGGAAGAGTAGTAAGATGCTGAAAATAGTTTGAAAAAAATTACATATAGATATGTGAGTTAATAAAAAATTAAAAAGTTACCTCTGGAACATGGTCGAAAACCATCCCTTCTTCTTTGAATCAGGCTTGCTGTCCTTTCCAACTTCCTCATCTTCTTCACCCTCACTTTCACTACTGATAATCTCATCTTTGTCCATCATGCTTTCACCGTGATCAGTTGCCACAACCTCTATATTCTCATTCCCGTTCTCTGCAGGATCTGTAAAATCCAATTTTGACTCTGGAGGTGAATCATTCCAAACTCTATTCTTCTTTGTCATCTTTTTCTTCGGGTCCTCCTTGGAACCCTTACTAGCAACAGTATCAGTTTTTTTTCCACCCTTACTTCTAAGCTTTTGAAGCTTACTTACATCAAAAGCTCCAACATTGGAAGTTCCATTTTCTTTACCGTTAGCAATACTTCTCCCTCTAGACGAATCTATCTCAACATGGTTACCATTGGAGTATCCATTCTGCAGTTTCCGGCCTTTCCCATCATCACCATCCGCACCACCACTCGATTCACTCTTCTTCTTATTTCCTCCTTCTACTCCACTCCTCTTCAACTGTCCTTGCTTCTTACTGTCATTCACAGGCTTACTCACTGGCTTCAATTTCTTCAATTCCTCAGCACGCGCTTCTGCTTCTTTCCTAAGCTGCCTAAAAGTTTCGTCAAAATCATTGTAATCCAAACGCTTTGGATCATAAACCTCTGAAAACTCACGCTTAACCATCGTAAGCAGTTCATCCACATACAACAAATGGAGTATCCGCTGATACACAGCCACAAACACCAGACCAAGCTCATTATGGAACGCCCATTTGAGGGTGTACGAAGCACCTGAACCATCATAGTTGTAGGACGCAGCACCAGATCGTTCCTCCAAAAGACATGACCGGATCAAGGTGTCAATTGGTGATCCTTTTAGAGCATTTCCAAGCTCTTTACATGTCCAGAGGATCAAACCTCCTCTTGTAAAGATAAGCAGTTGCTCTAGCATCCTTAATCTACGCTATTATATCCTGAAAATAAACGCCCACAAAATTAAAAAATCACCAAACAGAGAATCAAGCATATGCGTGAAAATGCCATAATAGTAGATTAACATCATAACCCAGAAAAAATCCCAGATTTTGCTTATAGGACTCCGATCACCACATTTTCGTCCGACTAACAATTTTCCCGGGAAAAAAAAAACCAACTGACCAACACATCCAACGAAAGAGCCCATTAGAAAAAGATGCCGACTTTGAGACCCAAAGCTCGTAGATCATGAAAGACACAAACTTACCCAATAACTCGTCGCACCCAAATCAACAAATTTAAATAATTGACTGATGAGAAAATCAATCTAACAATCAGAGACAACAGAAGTACCTTCGTACTTCGATTAAGATTTACGTACCAAAAAAGAAGGTGGAACAACAATTGGGAATCTTCGGAAAAGCGCGACATATATATAAATGTATGTATGTATTGGGTATTTGTATATGCTGACAAGAATGATGACAAAAATTGTAATTTTGTGCGGGTTGAGTCAGATTCCACTCGTTTTTGACGCTTTGATGACCATAGAAGCTGCGCCAGCCACTTACGAATTCAAACTTGATGGGTTTTGGACTTTGGAATAGGACATTAATACGATACAATTCTACATAAATTTACGTAAATTTATAAATAAGATTTAATAAAATATGATAAGAATATTATAATCGAAATAAAAGATTTAAGAGAATCTAAACATGGAAAGAAAGAATGGTCTTTGACTACAAAAAATTAAATCAAAATACACATAAAGATCAGTATTCCTGCCAGAAATAAATACAATCCTTAAAAAAATAGGGAATAGTAAGATCTATTTTTTGTGAAATTTGTTCAAGATATACTACATGCAAGACTTTAAATGAGATCTTAAACTCTACATCAAGTCATCACAGATTAATTATTATAAATAATGAATCTCTTATTTTGGTTATTTGTATCATTAAAATTATAACAGGAACAGAGAATTTTATGTGTTTATTACAAGCCTACGTTGAAAAGATTAACTCAGGCTTTTGTATAAGACGGGTCAAATTACAAATACATTATAATTGTTTATCGAAAATAATCTTCAAATTAGAAATATATCTGTGCATTGCTAAATTTTCTTAGATCTCTTATATTAGCAAAACTTTCACTAAGTTTTTGTTATTATAAGTAGACTTGATAAAACTTTTTCGTACGTTCTAAAATTAAGATATTCGATTCAAGTTAGTCGGGTTTCGAATTAGGTTTAGATTTTTTATTTTCAAATTTTGATTTTTGAGCTAAGTTCAAATTTGGACTGCCTAATCTAACCCAACTTAAAGCCTAACAATGTTATTTCATATAAATACTTTTGGGTTTCTAATTTTTAAAAATTATATATTTATATATAATCTTTGTTTTAGTTGTACTTTCTGTGATCTTTCTTTAGCCAAGCTTTCTAAAGAAATGGCATTTGGGTTAAGCAAATTGTTTATGTTGTAATGTTAACGCTAAAGTCCAACTTCGCATATAGGAGACCAGATCTTTTGTTTTAATTATAGTGTTCATATCATATTTCGTTAAATCTCATCCATACATTGACATAGACCTTACATAAATTTATGGATGAAATTTAATGGAACATAATTGGAACAGAATAATTGAAACAGAAGATTTAATGGTCAAATATGGAGGTACTCATATTTGAAAATATGGTCGAAGATATCATCTCACCAGTAATTTAAATTTTTTTATAAAAGCTCTAATTTTAAAATTATCAAAAAAATTCTTTTTAGTTTTTAAATTAAAAATACTCATTTTCTTATATTTCAATTAAAGAATAACGATTAAATATAAGTATTATGTACCGCGGACGTAGATTAATTAAATGTTAATAATATAATGACCACAATTAACTTTTAAGCTAGACTTGAATCAATTAAAATTTGACTTAAATTAATAATTTAAAATAATCATAATATATTATTAGTTTAAGTCATATTTAATTATTTCAGTTAGAATTTAAAAGTGAAGTTAAATCGTAAACAGAATTTGATTAGAACAAGTGTGAAGTTCATAGCGTGTGTAATTTGTTTTTTTTTTAATTTTAACCGAAATTTAATAGGAGCTTTTTTTAATTGAAATTTAGAAAGAACTTTTTCAATAATTTTAAAAATAAGATTTTTTTTAAATTTCTTAAACTATGGAGGAAGTTTATGTCTTTTACCGTATAAAATTTCTTAAACGGTGTTAACTTCTTGTTAATTAAATATCATGTCAACATTATTTTTTATTTTTGGGAGAGAAAATGAGAAACGGTGTTAACTTCTTGTTAATTAAATATCATGTCAACATTATTTTTTATTTTTGGGAGAGAAAATGAGAACACTGTCATTTTTTTTAGAATGGAGAAACTCGTAATTGTTACTGGGTAAACTTCTGGATTGACACAATAGCCTATAAATCAGGTCAACCAGGTACTCTACATTAGGCAAGCTCTGTACGATAAACTCGATTGAGAGAGTATAGATAGAGGAATACAAATATAAGACCTTTTGACCTCATACCCTCCACTTTACCAACTCGACCACTTCTATAAAACTGAGTACATTGTCACGTGACGAATGGGACTCAAATTTATGAAGTAGGTCCCAGTACTATGTAATAAATGAAACCTAATGTCTCAAATTTATAAAAGATGTTCTCCCTCCACTTTTTGGTTAATATAAAAAACTAATTAGGTGACATTGATACTTATTTTTTATTTGAAAATATAAAAATAAAGTCATATAGATATTGACGTAGTTTATTTTTTTGTTTACAACGAAAAAGAACACAACTGAAAGAAAAACTAAAGCATCCCTCGTCGATAGGACACACCTTGGTTGTCCCACCGGAGCTACGGCTGTA
>JANIIA010018335.1:0-13195 GCA_027478495.1 Erythroxylum alaternifolium | reverse complement strand
TTTCACTTCCATTTCAATTCAAAACATCCACAAAACACATCATACAAGACCATTGATCATAACCAACAAAACATCATTTATACTTAAACACATTCATCCTTAATTGTTGATCATGTCAAAGCATTCTTCAGAATTCAACACATATTCAACTCCTTTTATCACTTCATTTCCCCTCTAACTCATCACACTAATTCTTTCCCTTAAGACATTACATTCTCTCATTCTATTAGATCAAAATAGAAAAGCTGTAAAATGTCCTGCATACGTCCTATGCAGCATCACTAACTTGTAATAATAATATCTTTCAATTCCGATCTCCAAAATTTACGAACTTTATATAGTTAGAAAGCTAAAAGAATGAACTACAACTTCTAAGAAGACAACCTTGTCCAAATCAGCCTAAATCAGTATAGTTTTACCCCTGAAGTCAAAACACAAATTTCTACCCTTATGAATGCTCGAAATTTGCAATGTACAACTTAGAAAGTCATGAGCATAACCATTCAACTACCAACTTTACTTCATTAAACTCATTAATCTCTACTCATATGACTCATCTCTTACAACTAATTCTCATCATTCACAACAACCTTATCTTTCCTTTTTCGATAATCTCTCTCTCTCTCTCCCTCTCTCTCTCTCTCCCTCTCTCTCTCACACACACACACACATATATATATATATATCAACAATTCATGTTCAAAGTTCATCAACTCAATTAGATAACTTTTCCAAGCATATCTAATTTCAACTCACATCATCCATACATAATTCATATTTCATTAACATCATAATTTAAGAGTTTTACAAACTTCAATGGGCATTCCGATCCATAATACAATATTTCACAAAATCCGAAAATACATAAAATGCTTAAACTATAATTGCTCAACATACAACTACAGCCTTGTTTTACATAAATTATTCCAAAACAAAACAAAGCATGCAAATCTGGAGTAGTGCCTTGACTCTTTTTCACTTGTTCTCTTGCTTATCACCTGGAGATGGGACAAAGGGGGGGTGAGCTTGAAAGCTCGTGGGTAACAAGCTTATAACCGAGAAACAAGCAAAAGCCATTCAAATATTTATTTCGATTGTAAAATTTCACATTGTAAAAATCCATGTAACAAATATTTCTGAAATTCACAACTTATCAAGAAATTCATAAACATCATGAATCATGCATTCATCAAACTTGTCACAATCATATACACATAAGCATATTAGAAATGGTTTGGGTAGTCCGTAATAGAACGTACTAACACAATTCCATAAAATGGTCTTGTGTAGCCATGAACAGAACGTACTATCGCAATCCCATATAATGGTTTTGCGTAGCTGTGAACTTAAGGAAGTCCGTAAAGGAGCTCCATGCCACTAGCGGGTAGGCGGAAGAAGCCTTTAGACAAGTGCACTTGACTGACAGAAGAGACCACCACAAACCCACATAACATGTAATTCATGACTCGAAAATAGATTGCCCAAATGGCAACATTTCGTAAACTTGTTTTTCATGAACATGCAATTTTTCAAAAATCCTTTTCATTTAACATTTCCAATTCATCAAAAACATTCAAATACTAAGCATATAGTAAATTCTCAAATCATTCAAAAGCAATGATGAAGTATTTATGAACCATTGAAATCATTTTGTTCTCCTGATTCAAAAGAAAACACTTATGGCTCATTACTCAAATTATAAACATGAAACCCACCTTATTTCGCTCGATTGAAAACCTTGCTCAAAAAGCCTTTACTCTTGCTCCTCTTGCCTCTCTTGATTTTCTTCAACATTGACAAAAATCTCCAAATCAATTAGGCATTCCCATTGAGAAACCCATAAGACATATTCATTAAAATTGATCTTAGAGTTCTTAAGCCCATACATTTTTCAAGCTATATGAACCCAAAACCCTTCAAAATTCCAAAATATTAAGATGAAACTTAACTTGAATCTTCACCAAAAAATGATTTTCTTGGCTATAATGGAAGCTTTAACCTTCCTCTACCTCTTTCTCTTCTTGAACCACCTCAAAATCTCTTTCAAAAGCTAGGAAATGATGAAACCCTAGCTTCTTCTTCTTTTCTCTCCAATTGCCGACACTCTCTCTCATTTCTCTTTCTTTCTTTTGTTTTTCTCTTCTTTATCTCCCTCAATTTCATTTTTGTTCTTCTTAAAAGCAAGACACACTTTTCCTTTTCCAATTTTGCCCTTAATGAGTGGACAAAGACCTTCTACCCTTCCTTATGTGCCTTGCATCTTTTATCGTTAAGTGATCTCCCCAAAATGCCCTTCATGCAATCTTACTACCTTAACACTTTAATTCAATTAACCTATATCATAAAATCTTACTCACCTTAACATAATAATTAACTCCACAAAAAAAGAAATAGAATAATTAATCTATCAAGACCTCAAAATTTATTTAAGTCATTGCCTAACTTCTTCCAAAATTCAATACATTTTTCTGATCATGTAATTGAAGGAATTAGATAACACTTCCTTCTAGAAAAATGTTCCTCACCATATTAGTTTTCTAATGAAACCAAAATCATTGAATTTGGTTCAGAAATCTGAAAGTTATAGCCCAACACTTCTGAACTATTCTTTTACTGAAACAATATTCTGTGCTCAACTTCCATCCAAAAATTAAAATTCTTAGGAACGAACTTAGAACTCTATTTCATAAGATAATTTGTAGCTGTATGTCTCTAGTTTAAACCAAATTAAGAATCACCTCATTTGGATAGCTAGAGAAAAAGTTATGGCTAAAACACAAGAGCATACTCAGTGAATATGTTCCAACTACATTGTCCAGCTTACCACTTCTAACATTTCACATATAATAGTTCTAACTTCCAAGAAAAGTTTTGGGGTCCAACAATCTAGCTATCGAAGTCGAACCAATGATCATCGCATTACAAATGCGATGCTCTAACCTTTTAGTTAACTGGGCTCCTATAAGAGAAATTGTATATGCATAGTGTTAAGATATTTATTATATCTCATTATTTAATTTTGTCATTTTTTATTATTGTGTCTTCGAGATAATAATTAAAAATCCAAATCAAGAGGTGGTGTAAATAAGTAACACTTCTCAGTATTATTTTCCTTTGCATGTGTGATTCTAAGTATTATTTTCTTTATGTGCATGACCCTGCTTTTAGACTACACACATAAGCGATTTTGTGATTGTTTTTTAGTTTGGTGTTGATTACAGCTGTGCATGTATGGTAAATATTTGATCTGATTATTTTGTAATTTGAGGGATATTATGAAATTACTAAAGTGAGGGAGGCTAGCATGTGTGACTTGGTCTGTGTGTTAATGTGGGTTGATTGAAGGTGGGTGGATAGATAACGTTGTTTTGTCCAGAAAGTTGTGAGAGAGCTGAAGCAGTGTGGTTATATGTATAAACCATAATTTTTGGAAGATGTTCACGTGGGTTGAAGGATAGTGTGAGTGAGTTGCAGATTTTGTGATGGTGTATGCGTGACTTCCTCTGTGGACTCCGTATATGTCCAGCCTTGTTCTGTGTTGGTAACAAATGCTTGAGTAAATCACGTTATAGTGGAGTGTAGAACACAAAAGGGTAGAGGTAGATTGGGCATGTGTGACTCTTTAGTTGTGCGTGATTTGTTGGTTTCATCTTAATCTTTGGAAAAGTCGAAAACTTTAAGAAGTTGTTCTTTGTTTCCTTCTCAAGTGTTTTCATTCGTGTTGAATTTTGTTTAATCACTTGAGTTATTTATTTTGTGTTCTTTCATTATAAGCTTGTTGAGAAAAATCATCTATTGAGGTTAACACGAGTCGGTTGTATTATTATGTATGAATCACTTTCACGGGTAGTAAGGACGAGGGGTAGTGTCAACGGTTAAGTGGTGTCAGCTTATTAAAGCCTTGTGTAAAACTATTATTTTTTTGTGAAAGTATTAAGCAGCGTGAGGGCCCTATAGACGTAGGTAAGATGTGCCGAACTGCGTCAACAAATATCAACAAACATTTATTTTGATGCATTTAATTTTTCTAGTTTTTGATTATGGTAGAAACGACTACGATAAATCTACACTCTTACAGTTTTTCACATAGGAATTTAGCAGACTACTCCAATTTATGCTATTAATTTTGACTTCTTTATTATTTTCATTGTTATTTATTCATAATTAATATCAATATAGAAATAAAATATGAGTATTGTTTGATTCATGAGGATATGAAAAAATGCTTTTCATGTAATCGGATTGTATGGTTCAGGAATATGGGTGTCCAATCCTTATGGACTCATTGGGAAAGTCTAAGCTATAAATCTTGCATGGGCTGTGGAAGGGACAAACAAGTATTTATTTATTGTTTCTCATAATCAAAGAAAATATCAAACTTTGGGGGTGATATAAGAGTAAATTGTAGAAAGAATCATGCAAATATTCCTTTTTTCCTGATATTTAGACTCATGTGACAAGCCAAGGTTCTGAAAAGATAATTCAGGAAATACTGCATCTAGAAGCCTATTTTAGATTGGATTAGGAATACATTTTTTTTATTAGTTAAGGATAAATGATGTTTCTATGTTATACTATTCCAAGTGTGACGATGAATCAATTTGATAACTCAGATATTGTTTTTCATGGTATTGATCCGATTGGACATCATCATCATGGAATTCATCGCATTTAATTTATAGACATTATCATCTCTATGGGAATCAATCCCGAGTTATTGCAAAGTAAATCATAACAAAAGGATAAGATTATGGAAGTAAAATATTCTCGCGTTTATTGCTACTACATTGTTCATTTTTGCTCTTATTGCCTTTTAACTTATAATTTACGTAAAAACTATTAGTCAAATTAGTTAAAGTGATTAATTTGAATGAAACTTGACTTCTTACTTCTTAATGGATTGGAGGAAAAAAATGCAAAGAATTTTAATTTCACATTATAGATAAACGTTGATAAATAAGGGCAGACTATAATCAGCACTATTCTGTAAGATTCGATAGTATAGTATAATGAAGTTTTTCTTTGTTTTGATATGGAAAAAAAGAAAATCAGATAAATTCAAAAGTTAATAAAGGCCCCCTTTCGGCTGTCAAAAAATTGGATATTGAATGTATCCATTTTTGGTTCAAATTCTTGATAATTAGGAATAAGAAAGATAAGATGAATTTTATTTATCCAAACCTTTGTAATGGAATTTTTTTTAGAAGTTTCATTTATGCTTAACGAATTGGAACAAGATATATTTGGCATTTGTGAGAACATTTTGAATCAATTCTCTTGCTTAGACTGACAAATCCACGATCAATTATTATATCCTCTATTTAAAGCGGAGAAATGAGTATTGATATTCTAATGATTTAAAAAGATTATGCTCTTATAGAATTGATGAAAAAGGGAATATTGATTATTGAACCAATGCGTCATTTTTTTCTTCAATCAAATCTTTGGTTTATTGGATTTGATATGATATAAAAATCTTTTTTTGATTCTGATTGTACCTATATAACCTAAGTTTTTTGTTTGTCATTTGGGTTGCTAGCTCAAAGGTAGAGTACTAGACTCTTAAGTGCGACTAACATCTTTTACGCATTTTAGATCAATCCATATAATTGGATGAAGAATGATCCAATAATCTAAATAAATGGGAAATTCAAAATAATGGGGGATGGAAATGCAGGAATGTCTACGAATTTAATCAAATAAAATCCAAAGGATTTTGTAGGTTCATTGATCGGGTTTAACGAAAGAGCTTTATAAGTTTCAAAAAATTGAAGATATAGATCAACAAATTAAATTTCAAATATTTGTGAAAACATATCAATTGGTAGAACCATTGATAAAAGAAAGACGTGTTGTATATGAATAACGTACCTATTCTTTTGAATTATATTTATCAGCAAGATTAATTTGGAAAACTAGTAGGGATATGTAAGAATATGATCATAGAGAATGATAAATAGAACTGCTACTTATTTGTTGAATAGTCAGATTTGTCTCCTATTAACACAGGGACTTGAAGTGAAACAAAAAGTATAACCTACAAATAATGATATGTATGTTCCATTTTTTTAAATTTATGTTTTGTTTCTGATTCATCGACTTTTTTTTAAGAAGAAGACTAGGAAGGATCACACAACTAAGTCAAAACAAGCAAATCCAGATAGCTAAATTCTTGTAACCTAGAGAAATGGGGAGGACAGATGTGCCAGGTATTGATATTGTTGACGATTAATGTTACTTTTGCTAGATTGTAGTACTAGCATAACATGCATATCATAGAGATATGTGATAGTTGTGATTTGTATTGTGTTTTTGGGTGTAATTTGTTAGGAATTTAGTGTGAATTTGAGTGTTGAGTGTGTATTTATGGTTTAATTGTGTTAGTTTATGTGTTTAAATGTTTTTATGGGTTAGTATGAGTCTTTGAGCTTAATTGTTATATTTTTGAGATATCTTGATGTGTATATTAGTGTTTCAGGGTAAATAGCGAAGAACGGAGAAGTTGCGAAGAGTTTCGGGCCAAAAACATAGGTCATGATCGTCGCATAACAGGCTACGATCATGGCAGCGAGGGACGAGCCAGGACATCCAGGCCACGATCGTACACTTTGGGCACGGTCGTGATAGAGAGTTTGGATCTAGGCCACGATCGTGACAAAAAGGTTTAGGCGTTGGCCACGATCCTGGCCTGCGTTAAGCAAAAGCAAAAATTCAAATTTCGTAAGGTTTTTTGGATCATTTTGACCCTGAGTTTAACCTAGAGCGTCCAAAGTATAAATACATCATTATGAGATAGATGCAACAATTTTGTAGAGTCTGAAAAAGAGAGCCTTCACGTTAGTCAATTATGGAAAAAGCTAGAGAGAAATCAAGAGATGGAGGAAGGAGACAAAGGAAGAGAAACACAGAGAAGAAGCTTGACGTGACATACTTCCTATAACAGGTAGCTTCCTGCTGTCGCTACCTCTAAAATTTTGTTCCCGACGTATTTTCTTGTTATTTCAATTTTATTCATTTATATAATTGAAATAAGTGTTGAGAATAGGTTGTGTTGAATGTTGAGTTTTTGTTTATACTCACCTTTAGGATTTTAATTTTTGAGATTAATAAAGTTTGATTGATTTGTTTTTTATTATTTTAATTGTGATTTAAGTATGCTCTTAATAACTTGATAATAGACTAAGAGGGAGAGTCGAGTGAAAATATTCAAATTGGTCTAACGAGAGTTAGGTGATTTGATAGGTAAAGAATTGCGTAAAATCAGTAGAATCGTGTAACGAGAGATCGAGCATATGTTCCCGATAGGTCATTAGACAATTTAGAACTAATTTAGGTTTTAGGTCAATTGTGAATAGAGAGATCACAATTCCATAATTTAAATTAGGGAATATCAATTAGGGTTAAGAATTTTAACTCGAGAGAGAGTAATTCACCCTAGGACTGTTTAGACCCACTAATTCGATAATTGCACAATTAATTAGGTTTTCGTTAATTTCAGATTAAAACCCTCTTTCTCTCACTTGATAATTTCTAGGTTAGTTTTGGGATTGGTTTGTGTGACTTGTTATCTTGTTTGGATTTCTACAATTCAATTCTTGAAATTAATTATTTGATTGGTTTACTTTCTGCATTAGTTATTTAATTTGAATTATTGTACGTTAATACGACCTTAAATTTTAGGACTAGCTTAGCCTCCTTGTTTGATCGATACCTTAGGTACTAGGTAAACGACCTGTGTGCTTGTGGAATTTACCAAGGTTAATAAATATTAAACTTTGCATGTGTAACCTTGCGAACAAGTTTTTAGTGCTGTTGTCGGGGAGGCAATTTAGTTCTATAGTTTAAAGCGATAGAGTAGTTTTTAATTTTTGATTCCATTCTTTTGTTTTATTTTGGAAGCATGCTCTTGCATGAACACAAGAGTCACGAGAGGTTCAAGTCATATAGCAGAGACAATAGATTTAGATATCACACGATTAGAACGAACCCTTAGGAAAGCTCGACAAGAGGAAGATAAAGAGTTAGGAAAATCACAAATGGCCAAGGAATTTCAGAGAAATATGAATCAAGAAGCTAATCAAGGATGGCAGCAGAGGACCGTTATAGACTTTATAAGGCCAGGGTTCAACCTATCAAACCAAGGAGTGGCTAGGCTGCCTGTTGAAGCGACCTCATTCGAGATTAAGCCAGCCCTCCTGAATATGCTTCAGCAGAATGTCGAATTTTATGGATTAGCGAATGAGGATCCTAACGCACACATCGTGAACTTCTTTGAGATCTGTGATACTTTCCCATATCACCAGATGTCAGAGGATGCTATTAGGATTAGGCTGTTCCCTTTCACACTTAGAGATAGACCGAAGGCTTGGTATCATTCACTGAGCCCCGCTAATATCATGACCTAGGAGCATCTTGTGCATGCCTTTTTAAAGAAGTACTTCCCGCTGATAAAGACCACGAAGATAATAAAGGAAATAACCAATTTCCAATAAGGTGACAGGGAGTCAATTTATGAAGTGTGGGAGAGATAAAAGTATTTGCAAAGGAAGTGCCCACACCACAACTTACTGAAGGAGTTCCTTTTGTAGACTTTCTATAATGGAGTGAACCCACCTACTAGTGGCATGATCAATGCAGCGTTAGGAGGATCTTTGATGCGAAAGATGGTCGATGAAGCAGAGGAGTTATGGACAAGCGAGAGAGGTAGGTAGCCTAATACTTTTCGAGAGAAAACGGGAATCATCGCGATCGATCAAGTGATGGAGATGCAAGTGAAGATCGACAAATTGACGTGATAACTAAGCAACATGAAGGCATCGTCGTCAGCCCAGGTGAAGGCTGTACAATTGAAGTGTGAGCTCTATGGTTAGACAGACTATGATACTATGGACTGCTACTTGATGAGAGAGGATAATCAGGAGCAAGTAAACTATATGGGGGCACAATTTGGACAAGGAGGGGGAAACAATCCCTACTTTAACACTTACAACCCCAGGTGGACAGTTCAAGCCTCAGGGGCAATCAAGTTTTCAACAAGATAAAGCAAACTAGATGGAGTCAAAGTTGGACAAAATTTTGGATAAGATAAAGGGCATGGAGGAAGCACATAAGAGGCTCAAGAGTAAATTTGAGCAAGTTACGAAGAACCATGCCTCATCTATACACAATCTAAAAGTCCAAGTGAGGCAGTTAGTGGAGGCAATGTCAACTCGAAATGCTGGAAGTCTTCCAATCAACACTGAGTCTAACCCAAAAGAACTAGGATGAGGAGCTGGAGAAGGTGAAGGATGAAGAAGAAGGTTAAGTAGTTAAAGAAGGCCTTTCGACTGAGCCTATGATCGAATCACTCAACGCAACTTGACGTGTATTTCCATTCCCTATTGAGCAGTAATGAGAGATATATGCAAAAAGGGAAGTGGAAAAATTACAAGAGATTGAGCAAAATAAAGTCAAGGAAGTGACGGAACTAGTACAGATAAAGCTCAAATTACAGGAGTCCATCAACAAGAAGGTTAAGGAGCGACCACTGGAAGATGACCCCAACATAGTTACAAAGAAAGAGGACCCCTAGGACTTTTTCATCCCCTGTAGTATCAACAAGATCTTCATAGGCAGGGCATTTGCAGATTTAGGCGTGAGCATAAATATGATGTCCTACACCTTTAGTCTAAAATTAGGGTTAAGAGAGTCAATGCCTACCAAGTTTTTGGTTAAGATGGTCGATAGAACATCACATAGACCGATGGGAATTATAAAAGATGTGCCTGTAAAGATTGGTAAATTTGTGTTTCCCATGGACTTCTACATTTTGGACATCAGTGAAGATGAGGACACCCCAATAATTCTTAGACGACCGTTCTTGTCCATTACGTGCTCAATACTTGATGTTGATGGGGGCGAATTAACTCTGCGAATAGGAAAGGAGAAATTAACATTCAAGACGTCCAATAGAGAGTACGAAGCTCTTTCACCTCTAATGGATCTCATAGAACCCAAACCTTAAGGCGAATAGGAGGACATAGAAGATCCTGGGAATGCTTTCAAGAAGAAAAGCTCGTGAAGGAGAAGGTGAGGAAAGGAAAATTACACGGAAGGTGGGGAATTTAGCATAGTAGCTCAGGTTCAAACTTTGAGACTAATGAAGATGCTATCATCAAACGATTCATTCTAAACACCGTGAGCTTAAAGAAGTGTAGAGCTACTGATGTTAAAAGAAGCATTGCATGGGAGGCAACCCATGAAAAAGTAGTTATTTGTTAATTTTGTAAGAACATATGAAATTTTATAGTTAGGTACATTTTTGTTAAGTAAAATCAAAAAAGGAGTATGAATTCAGAACTATGTGGATGATCGTGCAAACATGAAAGGAGAGATCAAAAGGGACACAAAAGAATCAAGTAGTGGAAGTGAGAAGATTGGAGAAATAATAGAAAGGAGCAACTTAGAAGTGGTGGTATGCTAGGCCACGATTGTGGCCTACGACTATGCAGCAAAAGGGAAGGATGTGAAAATGTTTTAAAACAACTTTACCATTTTACCCTTTTTACCACCTATATATGCAGTTCTAACTTCACTTTCACTATCACTTTCATCTTCACTTTATCCCTCTAGAATTCAATCATCCAACCACTCTCACCTCTGACTAAAAATTTTGACCTTCCAATTCCTTCTAAAGTCTACCAAACTATGCCACGCATTCAACAATCACTCTATTGGGAACCATATGGAGAACAATAAGTTACGGGAGGGGGACGAAGAAGCCTAGTGGTAGATTTCGGAGGATCTTTTCTAATTTACACTGAGGAGGAAGGTAGTCATTTTCGTTCACTTCGTTCTAGACAAATTGCAGCTCCCAAGTATTTTAACTTTGACACACTAAATAGGCTAGAATTGTGTAAGCGGGTAGAAAACCTAACTGAGAGGATCCAATAGGCTCAATTCATTCGATTTCAAATCCCTGCTTATGAGGAAATTACACTGCAAATTTTCACTTCCCTGACCTATGACCTAAAAATCCAAAAGAATTGTGGTTTAGATTGGAAGGATGAGCCTATGAATTAAATGTTGAAATCATCTGTGAGATGTGTGGATTCCCCGAGTCCACCATCATTGATCAACATAATGACTTTCTTCCTTCCTAATACTAGAATGCGCTTACTAGAATTGAGTAATTTCATGCAAAGAATGCTCACAATAACATTATACAGTCCCATGAACACTTATTGCTGCACAAATTTATGTGTCAATTGGTTTTCAATAAAACTGAAACCAACAAGTATTCCACTAAGGAACCTTTTATGTTATGGTGCATAGACCACAGTATTCCAGTTTGTACATCTACGCATGTGCTTAATGCCATTGTTGCAACTCCGTGCAAGAGGAGCAATAATCTAAGAATGGGGTATATAGTGTCGGCCATCGCAGAACATTTTGATATGGAACGGAGGGGGTTAACAGTCCATCCCCCTGACTTCTTACATCATCACCACTTATAGAGGGTTGAAATCTACATCATAACATGGAATTGAGGGAAATCAGTGAGAAAACATGTTCGAATCAGGGAAAGTCAGGTGAGTTCAAGCTCAGTGCCACCTCTACAAGCACAAGAGGAATCCATTAATGAAGAATTTGAGGAAGAAGAGCAAGGTTGGAAGAAGGTTTTGGATGTAATCACTGAGACTAATAAGACACTTGCAGAGATGGCGCACACATAATGACAGCAGACCTAAGATATTTGACAGATCCATCAGTATTTTGACTTTGAGGGAGTTCAATTGCTGCCTTCGACACCATCACCACCTCCATCACCTTAGGATTTATACCTAACTTAATTTTCTTTTCCATATTAGCCTTAAGTTCTATTTTGGTTTTAAGTTTATTTTTATTTTTTTTCTATCACTTTAATTTCTATTTTGTCTTTACTTATCTTATCTGATGTGTGTTTCCTTCTCACATTATGGACAATGTGTTGTTCAAGTATAAGGAGGGGTTCTGTGTTTTTGCTCTTGAATGTGAATTTGCATACCATATGATAGTTATTAGGTTGCATGGTGTGAATTGTTTGAATGTGTCAATGGTTTAGATGAAGTGAAATTCATTTAATTTTGAACATAGTCTAGTAGATTGTAAATGATCATTAGCTCACAAAATTAGTGAATTAGGGTTCTTTAGATAAATATACATCTTAATTAAGAATTCGTGTAAATTTAGAACCCTCTAGGTTGTCACATTCATTCATAATCTGAATCCCTTTAACTTAAGTTTCTTAACTGGTATTTCTTCATTAAAACGAATAGTTAAAAACAACAAGGTAGGTGAAAAAATGTATATTTTGTTAATAAATCACTATTCCACTGACCTTCAGGTTATGAATAGCCAGTTGAAAACGTGATAATAGCGGAGTAACAGAATTGACATACATCACAAATGTGTGCCTTCACATCAAAAGGCTATATTGATGTTTCAACCAAGCTGTCTAATAAAAAGACTTAATCGAGTAATCGGATTGACTTTCATCACCAATGTTTGCCTTCGAGTAAAAGACTAAGTCCATGTTTAAATCTATAAATAAAAAAGGTATTCTTAACAAAAACCTACTGGACTTGTAATAAGCTTGAATTTTCATGAAAATGTAGTTAGGAACAGTTACAGAGTCTGAAAGACCAAAGAATTATGAATATGTGTGTACAATTGAAAAAGGTAATTGAATTAGCATTTAGATCCCGATTAACTTGTATATTTAGTTCAAAACCTTTAGACATATATTTTTCTTGTTAATGATTAGATATAACTTGTCAGATTGTGTTCAAGATTAAATTTATTTCATGAAGTTGCAACCATGTCCCAATTTTACATTTCGTGGTTCATGTTTTTTGTGTTTGCTATGTTTGTTGTTCTGTTTGCTTAAGGACAAACAAACATTTAAGTGTGGCGATGTTGAAAGTTGCGATTTGCATTGTGTTTTAGGGTATAATTTGTTATGCATTTAGATTAAATTTGAGTGTTGAGTGTGTATTTATGATTTAATCGTGTTAGTTTATGTGTTTAAATGTTTTTATGGGTTAATATGAGTCTTTAAGCTTAATTGTTATACTTTTGAGGTACATTGTAACACCCCAACTCCCACCGAACCCGAACCCGATATCGACCGTGATATCCGAATCCGTGCCCCGCGAGGGTGGCGTGTCACATCACT
>JANIIA010018315.1:0-13196 GCA_027478495.1 Erythroxylum alaternifolium | reverse complement strand
GGGCAGAGAGAGGGAGAGGAGAGTTTTGTGGAAGGTAATGGGAGAGTGTTAGCCTCTCGAAAGCTAACCAGGTGAAGTACCTATCACAAGTCCATAAAGAGTGTGAGGACAATGTTGACATAAATAGAAAGAGTGGCAATTTAGGTAGTAAGAGATATCCTAAAGTTGTGGAAAAGGAAAATGGCACTCTTCCTAAATGAAGAGGTGTTGATGCGCAAACAAAAAAGGAAAGTGAGGATCATCTACATGTATAAAAGTTGAATTGAAAATGCATGAAGCTCATGCACCATTATGGGCAAAACATGAGATATATTTCCAATCAATGGTAATGGAAGGTTCATAGTTGGATGAGGAAGATAAGTGTGGAGAAACCAAGATTGAAAGTTGTTACAAAGGACGAAAGTATTTTTTGTATTCATACTTTGTACGGATTATTGATACATATTATAGTAGTTAAAGAGAAACCAATTACATAATAATCTCCTATAATCAAACATGATATCAATACTAACTAATACAATCATATCTGAAATAAGCAACTTATTTCATCCTATCTTATCGAATCGATAACACTCCCTTCAAGTTGGAGCATAGATATTAATCATGCATAGCTTGTTAAAAAGATAGTTTACCCAAACTCTGGTTAGAGTTTTGTGAAATATCACCAAGTTGTTCTCCAATTTTGACTTCGTATAGAGATCAAGTTTTGCTGTACTTTTTGACAAATGAAGTGACAATCCACCTCAATATGTTTAGTTTGTTCATGAAACATAGCGTTAGAAGCAATATGTAGAGTAGCTTGATTATCACACCACAACTTTGCTAGTAGGGAGGCTTAAATTTTTTTTGTCCACATTATCAATTATGCCATAGCTTTATATTCAGATTCTGCATTAGATCTGGACACGACATGTTGGTTCTTACTTCTACATAAGATTAAGTTTCTCCTACAAAGACACAATAGCTAATAGTGTATTTTAGGCCAATCTTAGAGCCTACTAGATTAGCATTTAAGAAACAATTGATATGAGTATATTTATGATTTTTATACTATATCCCTAGACTAGGAGCTTCCTTTAAGTAACATAATATTTGTTTTAAAGCAACCCAATGATAAATGGTTGGAGAAGACATAAATTGACCCATATTACTGACAGAATATGCAATGTTAGGCAAGTCACTTTGGGATAACTCAATTTTCCTATCGATCTCCTATATTTCTGAGAGTTCAAATAAGTCTTCATACTTGGTGAGTTGTTAATTAGGGATTATTGGACATTGCAGGACTTAGCCCTGATCTTTCTGGTCTTAGGTAATAGATCAAGTACATACTTCCTTTGCAACAAGAGAATGCTCGTCACATTTACTCCCAAAAAATACTTCAAATTTAAATCTTTCATGTTAAACCGATCGTAAAGTAAGGATTTCAAAGATCTAATACCCATAGTATTACTTCCAATAATGAAAATGTCATCAACATAAATAACAAGGAGAATGATATCATATGCAGAATGTTTATAGAATATGCAGAGGTCTTATTTACTCTTATTCATGCCAAACTTTTCCACTGCCTAGCTAGACTAAAATTTTCAAATGCATGGGGACTTTTTAAAACTGTATAAGGACATTCAAAGATGGTAAACTTCCCATTCTCTCTTTGAGTAACAAACCTAGGCGGTTGCTCCATATATGCTTCCTGCCAAAGGTTGTGTAAGAAGACATTGTTGATGTCTAATTGATGTAGGGTCCAATCATGAGTAGCTGCTATGGAAAAGTTGGACTTGATGAGTTCGGATCTTTAAGAGATCCTTCTATTAATTAGGAGCAGACTCTTAGGAATTTTTTTTTTGTTTTTAACCTCTTTAGTTAAAGTCGGGCTGTTGTAATTTAGTTAAGGAATATCTCCCCGGAATTAAGGAGTTAATTTTGACTGATTTAGGTTTATTTTTGATAAGGAACTATTAGGTATGCCTCAAGGTTTTGCTTAAATATCTGACTAAAGTTGCTGGTTGATCAAGTTTTATAATAAATAAAACTCTCAATTAATTTCTTCATGGTATCAGAGCAAATCTGAGCCAATCTTTATTCCATTCTTGTTATCGCATGTTGATTGCAAAATTCATCAAATTTACCATGACAAGTGAATTTGGAAGTGGCATATCCAGCCTAAACTCTAGCCAAATGGCTCTACCTACCCATTCTACCAATATTTCTGAAAATAGCTTGATGATGATTACTAGACATAAACTTAATGGTCAACATTTCAGCTTGTGATCTAAATCGGTAATGGTTTTTGTGTCCGAAAAAGGAAAAGAAGACTATTTTACCATCATTGCCATTCAATCGGAGGAAAATAGTCCTACCTACTGAATCTAGATGGTGGAAAATAATCTACTGATGTCCTAGCTACTAAATTCCATGACGAGTTAGATATGTGAAAACTTCATGTATTACAAGACGACGAAAGAAATCTAGGACGCAGCCCATGATACGTATTCAAATAAAGACAATGCTTCTACTGTGTTCAAAATCAAAGGAATTCTAGGTGGTCTAAAATAGGGAGAGTCATTGGTTACGGAATATTTCAACCAATTAATTTGATACTAGCAACAATTAGATATCTTGGAGGATGTCTTGTGGAATTGCTTCGAGGATCGCAAACAATATAGGAAGACCCAGGACAGGGATAGAGTTTACAATTTTTTGTTAGGACTAAAATAGAAACTTGATAATGTTCCTAGATGGATTCTTATCACCAAGCCTATGCCCAGCATTTGTGAGGCTTTTGCAAAAGTATAGAGGGAGGATACTTGGAGAAATGTGATGTTGGGAACGTCAATAGGATAGACCAACATAGAATGATCTGCCCTTGCAGTAAAGGGGCAATTCTCAAACTCTTTTCATAGAGGACAACCAAATCAATCAAGAGGACAACTGAGTCAATCAGGCAACAATAATACCTAAAAGTAGAACAATTGCCCGTGGTGTGTTCACTTCAAAAAGCTAGGCCATACGAAGGAAAAGTGCTGGAAAATACATGGAAAACCAGCAAATTAGCAACCATCCTCTCGATCATTTCAAACAAGCTGTGGGAATATTGCAGCGGCTAAAAATTAGACATTTGAGGAAACGATCCTATTCAACCAAAAGCAAATAGAAGCCTTACAAAAAATGACATAAAGCTCAATCCAAAGTGCACCCAATCCTATTGAAAGCAGTACAACTGTGGCACAAAGAGGTAACTCCTATGCTGCTCTAAGTGCAAAGGAAAACTCTAAGCAGTGGATGTTGATTCGGGAACATCCAACCACGTGACAGTGGATATCACAACCTTTTTGTGAACTCATACCAGCCACAAAGTGGACCTCTTAGAATTGCCTATGGTACCTATTCAGAAGTGACTATGAGGTTCAATCACCATATCAGAGAAGATCAAACTAAATCAGTCTTATTTGTGCCTAACTTAGACTAAAATTTCTTATCTAATAGTAAACAAACAAAGGATCTTAATTGTGTGATTAAGTTACATTTTACGTTGTGTGAATTTCAAGCTTTATGCTCAGGGAGGACTATTGGCAATGCTAAAATGAGTACAGGTCTCTATCTCCTGCAAACTAAAGCCTCTTGATATCTTGCATTCCAAAATCTTGTGTGTTGTCTCAACTCGTAGTAAAGAAATACTATGGTGTGTCATTATAGGTTAGGCCATCCTAGATTTATGTATATGAAAGACCTATTTGTATATTTGATCAATAAAAATCCATCCTTTTGAAGCTTGCCAATTATCTCAGTATCCTAGAAGTTCCTTTCCTATTCAGCCATACTAAAATGCCTTCCTTTTTATATGATCCACAGTGACATTTGGGGACCATCTAAGGTCAAAAACATTTATAGGAATAGGTGGTATATCACATTCATTGATGACTGTACCTGAATCATCTGGTTCTTCTTAATGAAGGAGAAGTTAGATGTAGTATAAATATTTCAGACTTTTCACAAGATGATTGAAAACTAGTTTCGAACCAAGGTCCAAATTGTCAAAATTGATAATTCAAGAGAATTCTTTCACTATTCTTGGAAATATCTTAGTGAGCAAGGCATTATTCATCTTAGTTTTTGTGTTGATACACCATAACAAAATGGTTATGAGAACAGAAAAACAAACAACTGTTAGGAGTTACATGTTCACTAGTGTTGACAATTCATGTTCGAAAAATATGTTGGGGGAAAGCAGTTATGATTACTACTTATTTAGTTAACCAAATGTCATATCTTATCCTAAACTTTCAAATTCCATATCAGTCTCTCATCAGCACTTATTCTCACATTCAGTTATCTTTGGTTGTACATCCTTTGTCCATATTCATCACCAAAACCGTAGCAAGCTTGAGCCTAGGTCCATTAAGTATATTTTTTGAGATATTTCTTAAATCGAAGTGGTTATAAATGTTACTCTCCAGTCACTAAAAGGCTCTGCAACACCATGGATGTTACATTCTTTAAAGAGCAACCATTCTACCCCAAATCCAATATTTAGGGGGAGAATTCTGAGGAGGGATATCAAGTTTGGTCTATTTATCCATGTGTGTGCAGTCTGATTGATCTAAGTGTGCTCAGTCAGGTTCTCCAGGTTTAATTCTAGTCCCTAGCATACCCAGTCCTATTATGCCTACTCCTAGTCCTTCTATATCTGATGTTCGAGAGCATACAAAATAGAAAGAGCTAATTGTCTCTTCCATAAGGCAGAAAGAATAAAAGGAGACTGAGCATTGCACTTATCCACACAGGTAATGGTTATTCCACATTAGCTTACTCTAATGATTTGGACTTGCCTATTGCTCTAAGGAAAGAAAAACAAGCTTGGACATTCTATCCAATTGGAAAGTTTGTGTCTTATGATAGCTTGTCTCCTAACTACAAGGCATTTACTACTACTTTGAGTGAAATATAGATTTGTAGAAATGTACAGGAAGCTCTAGAATAACTTGTATGGAAGGAAGCAGGTATGAAGTGACTGCTCTAAAAAGGAACAATACCTGAGATTATACAGAATTGCTTGTTGGAAACAACGTAGTTGGTTGCAAGTGGGTATTTGTAGTCAATTATAATACGAATGGAAGCATAAATCGATTCATGGCTAGACTTTTTGCTGTTTGATCAAGTTTTATAAAAAAGTAAAACTCTCAATAAATTTCTTCAGTTGCCAAAGAAACAAATAGACAAATAGAGGTCAATTTAGCAATAAGACAAAAAGTATCATAATAATTCACACCATAAGTCGAAGTATAGCCTTTAGCCATAAGTCGTGCTTTAAGGCAAACTATGGATCCATCAGAAATTGAATTTGACGACAAACACCCATTTACATCCAATAGCCCTTTTTTGATAGTTAAGTTCACTAATTCCCACATGTCTTTAGCGTCCAAAGCGTCCATCTCTTCTAACCAAGTTTAGATAAGGCTTCAGGAACAGTTTTCGACAGCGTCACGAAATCAAGTGAGGCAACACAAGAATAAGAAAAGGAAGGCAAATGATCATAAAAGCAAAGGAGGAAATAGGATAAGTACACCAACTTTTACCTCTGTGAAGAGTAATAGGAAGGTTGGATCATTTGTTATAGGATATGATGGCAAAGAAGAGACCAGCATCAAACTTGTATTAGGATGATACTTGTCTTCTAGAATAGACTAGGGGAATAGGTAGTGGTTATTGTTGTGTAGGAGTATTATGTGTAGGCATAACATTTGGGATTTGATAAGTGATCTTGTAAACTAACAAACCATCGTCCTCCTCAGAAATTGAAGAGTTAGGAGAAAAAGGAATGTGTTCCATAAAGGTAGCATTAGCTGATGCAACCTATTTGTTTAGATTTAAACATAGAATTAGTACCCTTTTTGCAGATGAAAGTAGCCTAGAAAAACACATTTTAAAGATCTAGGATGTAACTAGTGACTTGAGGATGAACATCATGTACAAAACAATTACTACTAAAAATTCATGGTGGAAGAGGGAACAAGGGTTTAGTGGGAAAAAGAACCCTATAAGGAATTTCACCATGAAGAACAAATGAAGGTATATGGTTGATCAAAAAATAGGCTGTAGAGATAGCATCGGCCTATAATGGTTTGTAAATGCCAATTTGGAATAAGAGTGCCCTGACATTTTAAGGAGATGTCATTTTTTTCTTTCAGCGACACCATTTTAGGATGGTTTGTCAACATATGATGATGAAGAATGTCATTCTGAATCATGTAGGTTTAGAATGAAGTGAAAAAAAATTCTTTGGTATTATCACATCTCAAAATATGGACAGAGACATTAAACTAAGTTTTGATTTCATCATAAAAAGCATTAAATGAAAAAAATGATAAAACGATTTTTTTATTAAATAAGGCCAAGTCATACAAGAGAAATTATCAAGTAATAAAATATTGAAAACCCTTTTTTGAACACAACACGTAGACCAAAACATCATAATGTACTAACTAAAAATGAAAACTAGCGCTTTCTATAACTCGAGGGACTGAAGACAGATGATGGTGTTTGGCAAACTGGAAGAACACACAATGTAAGCAAGACATATTATGAAATTGAGGATATAACTATTGCAATGAAGATAAAGAGGGATGTCTCAACCAACAATGAGTTTCAAAAGGAGTAGGACACCTAAACAAGCAGTGCGTCTTAACAAAGTAAAAAAAGCACTAGAATTACCTATCATATGATCTAAGACACCAAAATCAATGACCTGTTGTGATGAAGATGAAAGAAGACACGTGTGTTACTTGAATCAGCAATAGCAGCGATAAGATGAGATGATTTTTTTAACGCTTATTGGTACTATGTAAACTTAGCAAACTCATCTACATAAGGTGTAATTGTCCTTTTAGCAGATGAGCTAGGTGTAGTAGTAGTTGCAACATGAGCGGAGTGAGATTTTTGAAATTTATTTAGTAGCTTATACCATGTACGTTTGGTATGATCGGACTCATGACAATATCGAAAGATAATTGCTCTGGCATCCTAATTCTTATGGTCCCAATTTCTTGTCCTTCCTCTATATGATTCTTATGAGATGACTTTTCAATGTCAAATCCATTATTCCAATTGACAAGAGCACTAGAGTTGTGAATATAATAGTAACGTATGCACTGACATCTGTGTAGAGTATCTGTGGTTACGATATCGTATTATCACATAATATTGTGATAACCTGATTGTAATCAGATTATATAGATTAGATAACATTATCTTAGGGATAAACCTTATCTTAGGATTATCTCTTATATTTGTACAGATCCTCTATCCTATTCGGTATCACTATACATGTATATATGTACTACGTTCTCTAAGAAATAAGATATAGAGCAAAACAATTCTTGTTCACATGGTTTCAGAGCCACGTGAAAGAGATAGTCAAATCGAGGAGTCAACCTCGGCGAGTCAAGAAATGGCTTCTAATCTTGAGGGATCTTCCATGGCAAATCCAAACCAGACTGGAGGTCCGACCTCTGGCCTTGAAGGAACTTCAGTTGTCATTGTCTTTGACAAACTGAATGGAACGAACTACCAGGAGTGGGCTCAAGCTATGAAACTCGTCATTGGAGGACACGGGAAGCTCATCAGAGATGGAAACGTTCAAGACCAAATGAACTCACAAGCTACACAACAGTGGGAGATAGACAATTCAATGGTCTCGTCATGGCCTATCAATGCCATGATACCATCGATCGAATGTACCTTCATGTTTCTGCCAACAACTCGAGAAATCTAGAAAGGGATGCGACAATCATACTTTGATGGAGAGGATGCATTACGAATCTACGAGATAAAAACGATGCTGTGGCAAATGAAGCAAGGTGATAGAGAAGTTATAGAATACTGGGTTGAAATGGTAGCATTATGGCAGGAACTTGACCTTCTGTCAGACGAAGAGTGGAGGTGCAAGGAAGATGCTGTGATGTACAACTAGAAAATTGAAAAAGAAAGAGTATTTGAATTTTTGGCGGGTCTGAACAAAAATTTGGATGATGTCTGTCAGTCTGTGGCAGAATCCTAAGTAGAGTTCCTCTACCAACAGCCAAAGAAGTGTTTTCTGAAGCTAGGAGGGAAGCAGCAAGGAAGAAAATTATGCTGAAAGAGGAGTCAAAAGAAGAGAAAACGTTGACTCCAATACCTACTAATGAAGCGTCTGCATTGATGTATGGTGAATCCAGTAAGAAGGGTTAGAAGAAGTGGTTTGATCACTGCAAACAAAGTGGTCATACCAAAAATACTTGCTGGGACATTCATGGAAAGCCTCTAGACTGGAAACCAAAACAAAGAAAAAATCAAGTCTATCAAGTATCTAGTGAAGAGGGAACAGAACAATCGAAAGATAGGCATAAACAACAAGCTAGGGAGAAGAATATTTCACTAGGAAAATTATTGGAAATACTAAAGAATCTCCAAAATGACAATCAACAACAGAAGACAAGTACAATTGCCAATGCTACTATGAGAGGTAACATCGGTCAAGTTTTTTTTATCTTCATACGGTAGGAAGAAATGGATAATTGATTCTGGAGGACCATATGACAAATAATTGTAACCTGTTTCATTGATACTTTCCGTGTGCTGAACATGAAAAGATTAAGGTTGCCGATGGTGACTCTTCTTCGGTTGTAAGGAAAGGAGATATCAAAGTAACAGATTCTGTGAAATTAAGTTCTATTCTACATGTTCTGAATCTAGACTATAACCTACTTTCAGTTAGTAAATTGACAAAAGAAGCTAATTGTAGTGCTCATTTTTTCCATATTCATTGTGTTATACAAGACCTGTCATCGGATGGAGTATACTACTTTGAAGATGAATAAAGTCATTCTAATCCTTATAGCCTGAGTAATAGTGTGATTGTCCCTAAGAATGATGAACTATTGATATAGCATAAAAGGTTAGGTCATCCAAACTTCCAGTATATGTCAAGATTGTTTCTGAATATTTCAACAAATAAAGACTTTTGTGTTCAATGTGATGCTTGTGAGTTTACTAAGCACCAAAGAATTTCCTTTACAAGGTCTGAATACAAACTCACAAAACCTTTTTCACTTATCCATAGTGATCTTTGGGGGCCATCTCGTGTCACTAATAGGACCGATTCAAAGTGGTTCTTTACATTCATCGATGATTATACTCGTTTGTGTTGGGTATTTCTTTTGAAGGATAAATCTAAAGTCCCTACTGTGTTCATCAACTTTTATCAGATGATAAAAAATCAATTTCAAACTAGTATTCAAGTCTTTCATACTGACAATGGTACTTTTGTTTCAGTAGTCCTCAACAAAATGGGATTACTGAGCGGAAAAATAGACACCTTTTTAAAGTAGCTAGGGCCTTTATGTTTTCTAGCAATGTTCCAAAATTCATTTGGGGGGATGCTATCCTTATTGCAACCTATCTTATTAATCGAATGCCTAGTCATATTCTTTCTTTCAGAACACCTCTTCAGAAATTTCAAGAAATCCATACTAACACCCCATCTTGAATCTAACCTTCCTCTAAAGGTTTTCGAGTGTACAGTCTTTATTCACAGTTATTCACACAACAAACTTGATCCAAGAGCCAAAAAATGTGTGTTTTTGGGTTACTCTGCTACACAAAAAGGGTATAAATGCTATGATCCTATATCAAAAAGGTTGTTTGTTAGTTGTGGTGTCTCTTTTTCTGAGACAGATTCATCTATCCCAAGTCTTCGATTCAGGGGGAGTATTGGAGTCAGTTTGGTGATGAATCTTAGCCTGAACCTATCATATCTGCTCCTGAACCTATCATATCTCCTATAGAGACAAATCCTTGTACAGAAGTAGCCATACCTACACTCAAAGTGTACTCTTGGAAGAAGAAAACCAGTAGTACACTCCCTAATCCTGAAACTATACCAATCTCTAAACCAATGCAGGTGCTTGCAGAAGAAGCTTAGAGAGTAAGGAACAAGAAGACAATGTAGATCTAGAACTGCCAATTGTGTTACGGAAGGAATCTAGGTCATGTACTATGCACCTAAGTGAGAGGTTTGTCTCTTATGATGCTTTATCTTCTCAATATAAAGCATTTATTGCTAATCTGGACATAATTGATATCCCAAAGAAATCGAAGAAGCTCTTAAAGTTCCGGAATGGAAAGAAGCAGTTTTTGAAGAAATAAGAGCACTTGAAAAGAATGAGACATGGGAAGAAGTTGATCTGCCAAAAGGGAAGAAACCAGTGGGGTGTAGGTGGATATTCACGATCAAATATAGGGCTGATGGTTCCATTGACAGGTATAAAGCAAGATTGGTAGCAAAAGGCTATACTCAGACTTATGGGATGGACTACAAAGAGACATTTGCTCCTGTAGCAAAACTAAATACTATCAGACTATTGTTGTTCGTAGTTGCTAACTTTGACTGGCCTCTTCAACAACTTGACATTAAAAATGCATTCTTGAATGCCGAAGTAAAGGAAGAAGCGTATGTGAAACTTCCTCCAGGGTTTGATGAGGAAGGAGGAGGAAATAGAGTAGGCAAACTAAGAAAATCCCTATATGGGCTAAAACAATCACCACGAGCTTGGTTTGAAAGATTTGCCAAAGTCCTAAAAACAGAAGGATAGACACAAGCTCAGTCTGATCACACAGTGTTCTTCAAAATTAGAGAAGGTAAGAAGACAATTTTGATTGTGTATGTAGATGATATTGTCTTAACTGGTGATCATGCAGCGGAAATTACTAGACTCAAGTCAACTTTGAGGAAAGAATTTGAAGTTAAAGACTTAGGATAAATGAAGTATTTCCTAAGCATAGAAGTAGCTAGATTAAAGAAAGGAATTTACATCTCACAAAGGAAGTACATTCTTGATCTCTTGAAGGAGACAGGAATGTTAGGATGTAAACCAAGCAACACTCCCATTGAAAGTACAAAATTCGAAGATGAAGAAGATAAACTGGTTAACCGTGAAGAATATCACACTTGTGGGAAGACTAATTTATTTGTCTCATACAAGACCAAATATTGCTTTTGCCGTGAGTGTTGTAAGTCGCTACATGCATGCACCAAAAGGTAAGCATTTTGAGGCAGTTTATAATATCTTACGGTACTTAAAGGGTACTCCTGGGAAAGGATAATTATTCAAAAGGAAGATCAAAGAACAATTGAAATATATACAGGTTCAGATTGGGGAAGTTCAGAAGAGGATAGATGATCAACCACTGGATATTGCACTTTCGTGTGGGAAAATATGGTCACATGGCAAAGTAAGAAGCAAAAGGTGGTAGCCAAGAGTAGTGCAAAAGCTGAACTAAGAGAAGTTGCAAAAGGGATTTGTGAAAGTCTCTGGTTAAAAAGAGTGCTAATAGAATTGGGAATCGGTTTTGATTCACCTATAAAGCATTATTGTGATAACAAGGCAGCCCGAAGCATGGCACACAATCCAGTCCACCATGAGAGAACAAAGCATGTTAAAGTTGATCGACATTTTATCAAGGAAAAGATAAAAGATGGGACAATCTGCCTAACATATGTGCCAACAAAGAAGCAGATCGTAGATGTATTTACCAAAGGACTTCAAAGACAAGTGTTTGAAGAATGTGTCAGCAAGTTGGACATGATTGATATCTATAATCCAACTTGAGGGGGGACTGTGGTTAAGATACCATATTATCACATAATATTGTGATAATCTGATTGTAATCAGATTATATAGATTAGATAGTATTATCTTAGGGATAAACCTTATCTTAGGATTATCTCTTATATTTGTATAGATCCTCTATTCTATTCAGTATCACTAGACATGTATATATGTACTAGTTCTCCAAGAAAAAAGACATAGAGCAAAACAGCTCTTGTTCACAGTATCCACAAAAAGACCTTATGTAGGGAAAATATTTCGTCATTAGAAAGAATATGAGATTTATCAACCTCATATTGGAGTTAAGACCATCAAAAAACTTATTGCCGTCATCTGCTTCTGTTGAGGTTGTTGAACTTTAATGTCAGGACTAAATGGTAACAAAACATTTAATTTTTTATAAATCTTTTTGAAATTCATAAAATATGCCTGGATTGAACTTCTTGTTCAATGCGATAAAATCCCTTCCACACTTTATAAATATGTGAAAAATTTCCTTTTCTTAAATATAAAAATTAAAAAAATTCCATCAATTCTTCGACACACACTGATTAATTACAATAATGATCTCATTGTCAATGGAGTTTCAGATTCGTAAAAATAATCGGCCATTATATCATAGCCATTCATTGCTAGTATGGTCTGGTGGTAGTAGTAAGGTGATATTCTTTAGAAATGCTTCCGAGATAAACTCTAACTGTTTCACTCCAATCTAAATAATTGGAACTAGTTAATTTATATTCTGTGATTTTAGACATCACAGGAATAACATCAGTCACGGCCAGTTGTTTTTTGTTCGTCAATCATTGTAAACCAAATTAAGTATACTCACACAAGTTCCAACCAAAAGCAAGACTTCAATTTTATAAAAACTGTTTGGCAGATAATCAGAAAATTTAGTGAACCAAATAAGGCCATTTGTTGAGAAGAAGTGTAGTGAGCAGAACAAAAAAGGGAGACGAACGTTCTTGACAAAGTCGAGTTAACCCAGACTTAGTTTAGCAAGCATGGAGGAGCCGAACTTGAGAATGGATTCGATGAAACTTCTGTACTGTTGGTGAAGATTGTGAAATAAATTCTTATGGAATTCCCCTTGGGCAACTGGAACTGCTTTGCTGCACCACTCAATGAGAAAAGAAACCATAAGTTGGAAGCCACATACCTGGAAATGGCCAAGGAACTGTATACTAGAGTTCTGATTCAGCGTACAGGTTATATTTACGCTGCAAATGGTGCTGGACTAGTCTTGGTAGAGGAAGGACAATTTGATGCATCAATAGATTTTCTAAAACAGGTCCAAGAAGCTGCAAGTCAAAACATTTGTAATAATTGTTTTGTGGAAGTCCTACCATAATACAGATTCTTGGCTTGGGAAACTAGCAATTGAAAGCCCTTGGATTGCAAAAGAGGAACTAAAACAAGCTAATGCCAACATATAGGAGTATGTCAAAGTTTGCTTAGTAGAGTCGAGTTTTGAACTCGAGATGACTAAGGCAGGAGCATGTTTCAATTATATATATATATATATATATATATTCTTATTTAGTT
>JANIIA010018304.1:0-13197 GCA_027478495.1 Erythroxylum alaternifolium | reverse complement strand
ATGAATGCACGTACAATAAATTCTTATAAGCACATATCTCTATTCACAAATGCATGAGCATGAGATGTGTTGATTTATCCCACTCTTGGACCCGTTTCTCTGGTCCGACCCGTTCTCTGGAAACGGGATGTTACAATCCTACCCAAGAGCAAAGGGAAGGGCCAATTTGAGTTTGGATTTTCAAGAGTTATATGGTGGGTAATCTATTTATAGTTATTGTGTCGTGAGCAAATTGCCTTATGTGTGTGTTGTGCGTTAAAATGATTTGCTTTAAAATATTGTGATGTGGAAATTGCATTATGATGTATGACATGATATAAAAAATTGAATTGTGAGTATAATTATGTTATGCCTTGGAATTGTATCATGGAATTTTAATTAAATGGAAAGAATAAGAGCACGTGAATATAAACTTGTGATTGATTGAATTGAGCATGATATTTGATTGTGTTTGGGCGAGAGAGGAACCATTTCGTAGTCACATGCACATTGTCATAAAGCCTTCTCCAGGCTGCCCGGTTGTGGCAGACGAGATCCAAAAAGTGGACTCATTTCGTTCACGGAGTAAACTTTGGTTTCTCTGTTTTGTTCCACGGAACCCTTAAGCATTTGCTTGTACATTTCCATTTTGATGTGTTAAGTCTTGATGAAGTTGAATATAATGCTTTGATGTTAAATCACATCCAATATGTTTTATGTGATGATGTATTAAGTAATGAGTTATGAATGTTGAACTTACATTGTTGGGCTAAGATAAGATGAGTATGCTTATATGATTAGATGCATGTATGTTTGATTGTGTGGCTCATCGCCAATGACTATAAATATATTAGCCACTGAGCTGTGTAACTTAACCCAATATTTTTTCCACTCCTTAAGCGAAGATCTAGAAGATCAGTGAATCCTTGCAAGGCATTTGGACAAATTCCAAGATAGTTAGCATTTGTACTAAGTTAGTGGCTAGACTTTTGGATAGCTTTATAAGCATATTGAACATTGAGCATCCAATGTATTTTTGTATCGTTTGTTAAGACTTTGTTTTAATGTTGATTTGTAATTAAAGCTATGAATGTACTTCATTTTGATTTGGAAATGAATGAAAAATTGAAGAAGTTTCGAATGTGTATGTGCTTAGTCATCTTGTAGTTTAACGTTTCTTATTTCAATTCTTCCATAGATGTAGAAATTGTGTTTTGCCTTCAAGGGAAAAACTGGATCGATATAGGTAGAATTAGACAAAGTTGTCTTCTTAGGAGTTGTAGATTATCTTTCTAGATTTTTAACTGTACATAGTATGAAATATTTGGATATCAGAGTTGAGAGTTATGGTTATTAGAATTTTATGATGCTACATAGGATGGACTTTCGGGACAGCTACATTGGTTTGAACTTTTAACACTTCTAGAGGAAAATTTTGTTTTTTGAGGTCTTCATGGAAGTTGTAGTTCTAGAAGTCCTCTTAAACATGTTTGAAGACCTTAATCAGAGAGTTGTAGTGAAAGTTATGCCCTTTTTACCAAGATAGGTCGGAGGAAGAAAAGAGAGAAGAGCAGGCCGCGGTCGAGATCGCGACCCACAGGTCCCTTCCCTCAGCCTAAACATGTTTCACTCTTTTGACAATAACTTTGTCGTCTAACCTCCAAATGACCTGATTTTTAAAGAATTGGATTCCTAACACATTCCTATATCTCTCCAAAAATATTTATGGCTTTTGGTATTAATTTGAAAAAGATTGATTGAATCAAATTGAGGGGATCGGTTGGAAGAGTGTAAGTTGGATATTTTTATTGAACATGCTTCAGTATTTTGATGATATCTTAATTCGTAGAGCTCTAATTATGATGATTGTTATCTCTAACAAAATTAGAGACATATATCCACAAATTATCTGAAGAAATAAAATTTTAATTCGGTCTCTAAGACTTTCAATTTCTGGATGGAACTTGAGTATAGTGCACTACTTCAGTATGACAACAGTCCGGGAATGTTTGGGCTATAACTTTTAGATTTGTGAACCAACTGGAATGATTTTGATGTCTTTAGAAATTTAAGACAATGGGGAACAAGTGTTCTGAAGAATAAAAATTGAAATTTCGATTTTAGGTTTCCCGAAATCTATCCTGAAGTTAAAGAAATGAGTTTGCCCATATTGCAGATATTTAAAATACAACTTTTAGATCATAAATAAATCCAATCCCACCTTGATTTGAATTTTAAACTCATAAACATTATCTTAGATTTCCAATTATCTAAACATCCCAAAACCAAATAATAAAATATATACCATATATCTTAATAATCTCTCCCTCTTTGGCATTGTTTGTCACAAATATGAAACTCTCCTTAAAAAGTAATTAGAAATATAATCCATATGAGAAAAGAACTCCCCCTTATTCCAACATCAAGTTCCAAAGAACATCCAAAGTTTTTTAAGTTTAAAAACATCCAAAGAAACAATAATGAACAATTATCTAATTATTTGAATTTCTCCCCCATGGGAAAAAAAAGATGCAAAAAAGCAAGATTAATAGTTACAGAGATACCTTAAAATCTCCCTTTGAATGGAACATTCACCAAAAACAATATGATATCGCCCGCTTGGGACAAAACAATGTCAAAACAAGAATCATTTAATGTGATCAATCTTAGCAAATAAAGAAACAAAAGAAGGACTTTAATTCCATCTTCATAAGACCATTCAAATTTATAAACCCATCATCGAGCATAGCCTCGTGTACACATCAATCAACTAAACCTTAGAAAACTCATAAATAAAAACTCGAAAAGCCTCAATGATAACTCTTTTAACCTTTTTTGGTTCTTTTTATTTTTTGTTTTGATAAATAACATAAAACTATAATTCAAAAATGTAAAGCACATAGTCTCTGTACCCCTTGAAGAAATTCAGACCTGGGCTTATTCCTTGTCACATTATCTCGGTCATCAACTGTTTGATTGGTTTCTTCATTTAAAGTAACTGACTTATTCTCAGTTTGAACAGTTTCTTCAAAAGCAGTAACTAATTATGAATTTGGATAATTTCTTGTTTCTCCTTCACTACGTGTTTGTGCTTGTATTAACCTTTTGTAACCCAAGAGTTCTTCGGTAACATAGGTTACTGATGGAACTTTAATAGAGAGTGTCTAGATTTTCAGTTTTAACCCCTTTGAAACATCATTTATAAAAACGTGTAACATTTTGATCTTATATGCCCAATTACTCCACATTTCGATCTTAGGTATGAACCTCCATTTTTTTTTAGATTTCTCGTTTCGCACCAATTTTTTCATCATTTGACTTGGAACATTCACCTTTATAAAAAATGGCTTGAAGGTATCTTTTAATTTTACTAATTTCCAACAACTTTTCTAGCTTTTCAATACCTCCATTTAACATTCTTATTCCATTTTCTGTGCTGACTAGCTTCTACTTTGTTTTATTAAGCTCATCTATTATAGATAACAAATTCTTCTTAAGATCTTGAATGGTGTTCTTTATGGTAGAGTTTTCTTCCTTCAACTTCTCATTTTTCTTACATGTTTGGACCGATTTATCGTACATTAACTCATAGACTTCATAAATACCTTCCTTTTTATCATATGAAGTACTGTCATCACTGTCATAATCTAAGATTGAGCTTTGATATGATTCTTCCGTGTTTTTACTAGAATTTTCTTACTTACTCACATTTTTGTCATCGGTTGCTTCCTTCTTGGTTGCTATAAAGCAAATAACTGGACTTTTGTTGTATAAAACAACTAACACAACACTATTCATAGCTTCTTCTTCACTATCATACTCACTTCTCGATTCATTCTCACTCTAAGTGCTTGTACAAGACTTTCCTTTTCTCTTTTTTAAGGTGATAGGACATTTTTCTTGCACATGTCTGAAGCCTTGATACTCATGACATTGAATTTTCTTCACTCTTCTTTCACCTTTATTGAAATTTCTTGTCAATAACTCCATACCCTCATTCTCATCAGATTCATCTTCAAAGTTATTCACGACTTTATTGATCTCGGCTTGCGATGCCAATCCTTTGCTCTTCTCTTGATTATCCCTCAATAAATTCATCTCAAAGTTCGCATGAATCCCAATTACCTTATCCAACGACAATTAAGTGATATCATGGGCTTCTTCGATGGCTACAATTTTTGGTATGAACCTCGGAGGCAATGATCTCAATGTGTTCTTAACCAGTTTCAAGTTAGAGTACTTCTTCCCTAGTTGATTTGCTTGGTTTGCTATGTCATGCAATCTCTCATAGAATTCTCCAACGGTTTCACTCTCATCCATCTTCATCTCTTCAAATCTCATAGCCAACATCTAAAGTTTTGAGGCTATCACAAATTTTGATCCTTCATGTATAGTCTACAAAGTATCCCATGCTTTTTTCATTGATTCATAAGCTGATATCATATCAACTGTACTAAAGATGGAGTGCAGGGCTTGAACATTTCCAAGCGCTCTCTCTTCTTCAGCCTTTATCCACTCAAATGCATCTTTAAGTACTGCTTCTCCCTTTTCTTCAATTGCCACTGGATGTGTCCAGCCATTTAAAATTGAGTTCTGTGCTTTTTTCCCTTATACCTGAATGAATACTCTCATTCATGATTTCCACATAGGATAATTTAAACCATCTAACAACAGTGGCTTAATGATTGATTCCCCTTCTTTTATAGCCATAATTATGAAACAAGGATCTGACTAACTTAATATACTAAGTTCAGATTCGGTGACCCGCTCTGGTACTAATTGAAAAACTATAGGGGTGTATTAAACTCTTCAATTTACTGCAGCCATTTCTAACACAATCAAATACTAAAAAATTAAATTCATCAAAATAAATCAACACCAATATTTGAAATCTGGTTTGGTTCACTTACTCCCTATTTTTCATGATCTTGTAAGTTAGGATTCATATAAACACCTGAAGGAATTTCATATTGTTTGCATTGGATACTTGTTTCATTTATAGTAATGTTAAAAGTAATAAAATTTTATAATATTGTAATAGTAATTTTTAAACGATGATATTTTTTGTAAAATTTGTAGTAGATTCTTCTCTCATATGGAGGTAATATATAAAAATACAATTACACTTTGAATATAATCTTATTCTAATCAAAACTCTAACAAATTCCTATATTTATCTAGTCTAACAGATGATAATTATCCTTGTGTATTTATCCATTATGACAGATGATAATTATCCTTTTATATTATCCAAATCAAAGTCTACACTCCACACTCCTCCCTCAAGTTGGAGCATAAATATCTAACATGTCCAACTTGTCAATCACATTATGAAACATCCTTTTTAAATTGCCTTTGTAAGTACATCAACAAATTGCTTTTCAAACTTGACATAAAAAACTAAATAATCTTTTGATCTAACTTTTCTTTGATGAAATGTCTGTCAATTTCAACATGTTTAGTATGATCATATTGTACAAGATTTTGTACAATCTCAATAACAGTCTTATTATCACAATAAAGGTTCATTAGGTTTTATATGTTGAATCCCAAATCTGATTGAACATGTTTAATCCATAATAATTCCCATATTCTATGAGCCATGCCTCAAAACTCAGTTTTTGCACTTGGCCCTGCAATAACCTTTTGTTTCTTACTTTTCTAAATTGCAAGATTTGCTTTAATAAAAGTAAAAATAACCAAATGTGGATTTTCTGATTATTCGATCACCTACCCAATCCACATCTTTATATCCTTTAATATTGGAAACGTTATTCTTTGAGAAGAATGAACATTTTCTTGGAGAGCCTTTTACATACATCCAGATTCAGTATACTAAATCCATGTGTTCTTAACTAGGTTGATGCATAAATTAACTAACAAAACTTAATGCATATGCTATATCCTGCCTAGTATCAGAAAGATAAATTAACCTCCGAACTAAACGTTGATAGCACCCTATATTTGTTGGAATTTGATTTGGGAAAATTCCAAGATTATTATTCATTCCTATAGGCATTTTAGTTAGTTTGCAAGAAAGCATTCTAGTATCAGTCAAGAGGTCAAGTACATATTTTCTTTATGAAAGAGAAAAATTCCTTGATCTGTCTTTACTACCTAAGTAGTGGCTAAGTGTTGTTGTAAGAGCTCTGTCTCTTCATAATCATCTTCTGCCAATACATTATCATCAACATACATAATTAAAACTATTACTTTACCTCCTATGTGTTTTATAAATAAAGTATGATCTATACCAATTTGCTTATAACTGAAAGCTTTCACTTCCATTAAAAATTTTCAAACTAGGCTCTAGGTAATTGCTTAAGCCCATATAATGAATATTTCCAATTTGCAAATTTTATTTATAATTGATGAACCAATATTCACACTTGTTAACAGCTCCATGTATACCTCTTCTTGTAGATCCTCATTGAGGAAAGCATTTTTAACATCAAACTATTTTAAGGGCCATTCTAGATTTGTTGTAATAGAGATGAGATTGCGGATTGTATCTGGCTTGGCTACTAGTGCAAAGGTCTCTTAGTAATCCACTTTATACTTTTATGTATAACCCTTTGCGACCTTCCTTACTTTATATCTATCTATGCTCCCATTAGCCCTGAGTTTCACAATATTTACCCATCAATACCTAATTGTTTTCTTTCCTTAGGGTAAAGAAACAAAGTCCTAAGTAGATTTCCTTTGAAAGGCTTCCATCTCTTTATTCATTTCCTTAATCCACTTTGGATCATTCAAAGCTTCCTATACATTACTAGGATCAGAAACACTAGATAATTGATTAATAACAAGTGCATATGACTCCAAAAATTTTTTAGTAGAAACATAATTGTTGATGGGGTATTAGACTTTGGTGTTGAGATCAAGTTTATATTGTTTCTTTAGTACACCTTTATTCAATCTTTATAGGTATCTCCAAAGAGGAACAAGAAAATCATTTCTAGAATTATTAGATACTACATTTGAGATTACCTGAGAGTTGACATTTTGGATATTTTGAATTGACCATTGGGTTAGTGGTGTTAAAGTACTCAAGTATATGTTACTAGGTTTTTCTTCATGGCTGTCATTATTATCAACTTCTTCCAGTTTTAAGCACTCATTTTCAGTACCTAGAACATCGACAATTTCGTCTAGTTTTAAGCACTCATCTGCATTTCCTAATATACCTTGTAACATATTCCCTCCATCAACGTTTTCTGTTGATCCTTCCCATGAATAATATCATTCTAACTCCTAAAATGAGGTATCTAAGGTTATATGCAATTTTTGAGTTTAAGGATCATAAAACCGATGCCCCTTCAAAAAAATCTAGATATCCAACAAATACACATCTTTTTGCACAAGGATCAAGTTTAGTTCTCAAGACCTTAGGGATATGAAAGTACATTATATAGGCAAAAACTCTAGGTTTAAGGTTGTGGAGATGAGAAATTGAAAGTAAGGATTGCACTTTTTGTTGAGGAGTTTGAAAATCTAAAATCTGAGATGGCGATCTATTGATGAGATAAATCACATATTTTATTGCCCCTTCCTAATAAAAAAGTGGTATATTCATCCCAAAGAGAGAAGTATGGACCATCACTAATATTTGTGTATTTCCCCTTTTCACTAAGCCATTTTGTTGTAGAGTATAAATGCATGAGGTCAGATGTTGAATTCCAAACTAATTTAAAGTTTTTCCAAAAGTGGCGTACATAAATTATATGGAATTATTAGTTTGATACACTTGAATTAGCTTATGATATTAAGCGCTCACCATGTTGTGAAATTATCGAAATGTAATAGAAACATCATTTTTCTAAAGTAGTGACATCCATGTCATATGTGTACATCCATTAATGAATGTAACAAAATATTTAGCCTTAGACAATGAAGGGATTTTTTCAAGTCCCTATATATTAAAATCTATAATTGCAAATGGTTCAGAACTTTTACTTAAACTAGGTAAATTAGGAGCACGATGGCTTTTCGCAAGTTCACAAAATCATAATAAAAATATGAATCACTTAAGTTTGAAAAATGATGTGGCGATAATTTTCAAATAAAGCACTCACCATGTTGCGAAATTATCGAAATGTAATAGAAACATCATTTTTTTAAAGTAGTGATATCCATGTCATATGTGTACATTCATTAATGAATGTAACAAAATATTTAGCCTTAGACAATGAAGGGAATTTTTCAAGTCCCTATATATTAAAATGTATAATTGCAAATGGTTCAGAACTTTTATTTAAACTAGGTAAATTAGAAGCACGATGGCTTTTCGCAAGTTCACAAAAATCATAATAAAAATATGAATCACTTGAGTTTGAAAAATGATGTGGCGATAATTTTCAAATAAAGCACATACTAGCATCATTTGTGGAAACAATGGATTGAAGGGATGGACTGATGGATTGTAATTAGCTAGAATCTCTATTCTTGTGATCAAATGCATCTGTATCAATAATCTAGATATTTTTCCTAGAAATTGTAGAGAAAGCGTTTACCTTACTCACAATACCTGAATGAGCAATATTTGCCATAGGCACTAATGTTTCCTCTCTTTTAGAATCCACTACATCTATAGTTGTCACCATAGCCTTTCCAATAAGCTTTTATCATAGTGTTTTTAAAAAATCTCACTAGTTAGGATAACCAATAATTTCATAATAAGTTTGTTTCGAATGACCTTTTTCACCATAATAATCACACAAAATTGTTAGACTTTCCAGTAGGTTGATTTTTGCGATTCTTTCCTAAGCCAAATGATGATCCTTGTCAATTTCAATTAGCTAGTAACACTGAGTGTTCGAAGATTAAGCAGGATCCTCCTATTTTCTGTCTTTGTTGATACTCTCTCCTTACACATGTTTATATGCTTTCAAAGTCAAGTTTTGGGTTTTTGATACACTCATATTTTTATATATCTTTAGGACTTAATTCAAAGTCATTTACGTTCATTTTATGTTCATCTATACTTGGTTTATCATGTTTTAGCATTATTCGAGGTTCGTTGATGTAAAATGCAAAAATGAAACAAATAGACTCGAATTGTACTATTTTTGAGTTTTTGGAAGACTTGACTTTTAGTCATTGTGGGATTTTTATCTCAAGATTGGTTTACCAAAAATTATGAAATTTCATACTTAAACTCTTGACTCATTGACAGATTGTTTGGGACCAATTGTAGATTTTTCTTTGCTGGAATTCAGGAGAAATAAATTCACCAATGTTGGTTCAGATTTTGAATCACCAAAATGAGCTTTCAACGAAGTCTCGATCATAACTTTTGACTCAGACAGTAAAATCCCATGATTCAATTCTCATATTAAAGCTAACTCAAAGAAAAAGATACTAATAAAATTTTAGCTCTTAAATCATCATCATTTAGTTTTTATACACTGTCAAAATTGACCTTGAAAAGTTCATTCCAACCAGCCAAGGATCAACATCAGCCCTCACCTTTTAATTATAGACTAGCACACCCACGCCTCCACACCTACAGCCTCCATACCTAGACCACCCTCATTTCTACGTAGCAGCTTCCATTTTCCATGAAAACTTGCATTAGTCTCCAAATAACGCAGCCTTTATTAACCAACTCCCTCCACTCACGTAAGAAAACGCTGCCTCACTTGATTCCTACCTTGATTTCACTCCAACACTGCCTTTTCATGCCTCCAATCACGCCAATGCAGCAGCCTCCACTCACATTAGCTCTAGTTCACCATGTTAAGAGCCAGCCTCCACATTAACGCACAGTCTCCATGCACACAAGGATAAGCTATCACGCAACTCCACTCCACAAAAACATTAGCACTCATACAAGCCTCCAAGTAAAGATACTCCGTCCACCACACTTCACACCCATACACAAAAAAACCATAGCTTCCTTCAAATTTTCACTCATTCTCCATTCTCTACTCCTGTACTGAAATAGCTCACTCTCCATTCACTTCACGCATCTCACAAGCTACCTTCCACTAAGAAGCCTCCACGCATCACACACAAAGGCTGTTTCCAAGTTCTAACACTCATGTAGTAGCTTGGGAGACACCAACGTAGCAGCCTTCATATAGCAAAATCACGCAACCTCTCCACAAACAGCTAGCATCCAAGTGACACTCTTGATTTCACTCTAACCACTAGTCACTCACATAGCCAGTAACGTCAAAACACCGTCGCCTCAATTACCATTCACCGCCAAAGAAGCAACAACGCAAAGGAGTTTGGAGAGCTTTGTTCTTCATTTATAATTGTTTCCTTATGAACTTATCTAGCATTTATATTTTTTAATTGCTTAGCTTGATGATTTGTGACTAAAACCTTAATTTATCTCAGGGATTTGATATTTTGTTGATGCTTTAATATTAAATTTTGTTAAATCCATTACTCAATATTCATATACTTGTTGATTTTTCCTTCGATTTATTTATTATTCCTTTGGATGATTGGAAATTGTCTTCTTATAAATTCGCCTTTAGAAAAAGGGAGTTTTTGCTAGAAGATTAAAGGAAAATTCAACTAGGATTTTCTTGTGAGTTGGGAGACCCAAGAAGCTTAGGAGGTGAAAATTGAAGGTTTGGGACTTAAGAAATTCTAGGAAGAACTTAAGTAAGGGATAGCTAAGTGACGTCTAGAGTGGATAGATTAATTCATCTTTAGGAAAAGGGGATTAATTACTTTTAAAATTCACCTATAAGGTTAGGATATTCCATTTGTGGAGCATAGCTAATTCAATATTAAGGTTGACAAAAATATCATTCCCTAAGAGAAAGTCATTCCCCATTGACGTGAATAATTTTTATTAGTAAATTGTTGCACTCTTTTCTTAATTAGTTATTGAATAGATTTGTCATAATCATAGTTATTTTGGTTTCATTAAATTGTGTAATTGCTTAGAAATTTCCTTGAGTTTTTAATAATTCGTTACATTGTTTTAATTTTCCAAAATTTCATCCAACTCGATTTTAAACACTGTTAGCTAGCATAGATTTAAAATTTCTCACAATCCCTGTGGACACAACTCAGTTCTTACCAATTTATTACTCACATCGACAACTGTGCACTTGCGGTTTATGAATAAGTTTTTGGCGTCATTGTCGGGGATTAATGTTTGAATTTTTTTATTTCTATAGCTAGTTTGATATTTACTTGTTGGTTTTCTTTTATCCCTAGAGTAACTTATTTATTTTTTTCTTTTTGTATTTTATTTTGCTTGTGCAACTTGTGTGTAAAAGGATTGTATGCCCTTAACCACTAAAGGGCAAGAAAGACAGTTTGACCCAGAGTTGGAAAGAACGGTAAATTCAATTTGTCGGCAAAAGAAAATGGAAAATCAAGCAGAAGAACTTCAAAAAATTCAAAGAGAGAGGGATGAAATGGCTCAAAGATTAGCTCAATTAGAGGCCAAACTTTGTGTAGCCAATTTGACCAGAGGAAATTTAAGAGGAGATAATAGAAATGAACAGGAACAGTTACAACAATGTCCTATCAGTGAATATTTCCAGCCTACAGTGGTAGACAATTATCATGGTATCCAAAGACCTAATGTTCGTGCTCAGAATTTTCAAATTTCACCTGGACTCATCAATTTGGTTCAAACAAATCAGTTTAGAGGGGCACCAATGGAGGATCCAAATGATCATCTTGCAAGCTTCCAGGAATTATGTGACTCTATCAAAACTGAAAGGGCAACCCAAGATGACATTAGACTCATTCTGTTAGCATTTTCTCTTCGGGACAAGGCAAAGAATTGGCTTCATTCAATTTCTGATGATAGAATGCGAACTTGGCAGGAGGTGGCACAGCAGTTCTCGATTAAAATTTTCCTACTTGGTAAAGCTGCGAAGTTAAGATCTGAGATTAGTACGTTTAAATAGCATGACTGGGAACCATTACATGAAGCTTGGGAGAGGTACAAAGACCTTTTGAGAAAGTGTCCACATCACGGATATCAAGAGTGGGTAACAGCGGAAATGTTCTACAACATATTGAATGGCCAGACTCGAACCATCGTAGATGCAGTAACAAGTGATGCTCCAATGAGAAAAGCATCCTAAGAACCATGTACATTGCTGGAAGATATGGCTTCGAACAACTACCAGTGGCCCTCTGAGAGAACTAATGGAAAAAGAGGAATTTTAGAAGTGGATCAAGTGACTCATTTATTAGCTCAATTGGTAGCCCTATCAAATCAATTTTTAAAATTCATGTCAAAGGAAAGATAAAATAAGCAAGTTGAAACTACTAGTCAATCATTCTACACAATGATGAGGGGGGAACAAGTCCAGTTTGTTAACCAAAGGAACTTGGGATTCAAGTCACAACCAATGGGAAATCAATATGGTCAGGGCTACAACTTTAAGGAGCAACATAATTATGGTATTCAAAGGAACATGCCTCACCCACCTGGATATGGACCACCACCGGTGGAATGGAGACCCTCCTTGGAAGAAATAATTGGCACTTTTGTAACTGAGACAAGGAATCGTTTCCACAAGAACAAGAAGGAGATGGATGAGCTAAAGATGCAAGTAACCAGTGTTGGGACTTCAGTGAAGGGTTTAGAAGTTTAAAGGGGACAATTGGCAAATGCTGTCGGGAATCTGACTCAGAGGACATTCCCAAGTAATGCTGAAACTAATCCGAGAGAGCAGTGCAAGGCCATCACTATTCGAATTGGAAAAGAATTAGAAGAATTGAAACCTAAAGAACAGACTTCTACTCAATACCAGGATAATAAAGGAAAGAATATTTGTGAAGAAGCAAGTGCACCAATACAAGTTAAGAAGGAAGTTGATTCAAAGAAGAAACTAAAAGGGTAACTGCAAACAAAAATCATCCCCAAACTGCCATATCCTTAAAGATTTCAACAGAAGAAAATAAATGATCAATTCGTAAAATTCCTTGAAGTCTTTAAAAAACTTGAGATCAACATTCCCTTGATTGAAGCTATTGAGCAAGTACCGAATTATGCTAAATTTATTAAGGACATTGTTACCAAAAAGAGGATATTTAGAGACTATGAGACAGTATTGATGACTGAGGAGTGTAGTGTAGTCTTGCAAAGAAAATTACTGCAGAAATTGAAAGATCCAGGAAGCTTCACAATTCCGTGTAAGATTAGTAACATATATTTTGGTAAAGTGCTTTGCGATTTAGGGGCAAGCATAAATCTCATGCCTCTTTCTATCTTCCAAAAGCTGGGAT
>JANIIA010018277.1:0-13199 GCA_027478495.1 Erythroxylum alaternifolium | reverse complement strand
AATGAATGGATAGAATTCAATTCCATAAACTAAACTGATATTGCTCAAACACAATTTCTGTAGAAGTAATGAATTTAACCGTAACATGTTAGAGTACTCGAATGATAACATAAACTTCACCAAACTCGAATGATAACATGAACTTCACCAACCTAAAAACCAACTCTCTCATGCATCATTTTCTGATTCATTTATATGCAAACATGTTCAAATTTCCATATCAATTTAACCCTCTTCAACACTTCCTTCTTCTCTGGTTAGGGAATTTGAACAGCTAACTTAGATCCAACCATAATGGGACAATGCATACACATTATGGAACCTAAAACTACAACAGATGCTGGCAACTAACAAATTTCTCACCTATTTTGCATATAATCAAATCCCCAAAACAGATTAGTCTACAAATCCCCAACCAAATCCCCTCTCAAATTCGTGCATCATCAAAACACAGAAAAGTGAATAAATCTCCCAACCAAATCCTTCTTCTTGAAAGCAAAAGCAACAAACTTGAAACTCCAGAGATGAAGGAAACTCAAAAACCTAGTGGGCATGCATTGTTGGTATTGAACAAAAAGTGGGTCTCCAGGTCAACGACAAAATGATTCATAAGAGGGACAGAGAGTAGAGCAACCAATTGTGGGTTAGAAGAAGACGACAATGTACAACATTAACGCAACCAGAGAAACGTCAAGCAAGGAAGAGCGACATTACCTTGGAGAGACGAACGTGTTAGGGAAAAAGGGCAACGTGCGAGAGACAAGCTGCGAGACTTGTCGGTCGACAGAGACGACTGATTTCGTGGGAGAAGGGGGCAATATTTTGTTTCTCCAGACGAACAGAGAGACAAGGAGAGGAGTCGGGAGCGTTTTAGTTGTGTTTTGTGTTTCGAAGACAGGGGCAAGCGTTTTTGTCCTTCAATTTTCAGAGGAACAAAAACGCTTGTCCCTGTCATCCGGAGACAGGGGACAAAAAATTGGAGACACGAACCCAACACGTCTTGGGGACAAGATTTTTATGTTTTGTCTGCTGTCCCCACTGACGGGGACAGCAACCAAACACAGTGTAAGGTTACAGAACTTGCTTCCCAGTCACAAGAGGATTGTGTGGAGATTGAGAGTTAAGTCTTTAATGAGTATATATACTCTGCTGCTAACTGAATCTACATGCATAACACAAATCTTCTTATATCTCTTACATAGCTTCATTAATATACCTTCATGCATTAGTATCTAAGAGCTTACTCTTCTTCTTGGAATCCAAAATTTTGCAGTGATGTTCGTCTTACCCAGAACAACTCAATACTGGTCTTCTTACTTCAGCTTTCACCACCACTAATACAAAGGTAATTAAGCACCAAAACCCTCATTTCTTCCTCTACAATTAATTTAGTAAATCATGCATTATGATTAATTAATTATTTTTAATATTGAAAAGTTTCCATTTTAAAACCAAATTTCTTTGAATAGTTAAATGCAAAATTCATTGTATCGAATCATTTCCTTTTATACTCTCACGTGAAGCCCTCTTTAAAGTGGCCAACATCAGACTGAGTTCTTTTGCTGCTAATGCTATGAATGGTATTGCACGATTCCCTCTAAATAATGAACCCATGACCTTTGACAAATCTTCTTCTAAAATGGTTTAACGTAGGAATGCAAAGAATGCATTTATGTTTCATAAGTTATTACACATATTTGAACATAGTCAGTATCCAAAAGTATTACACTATTCACTAAATCATATAATCGTATTCTTCTTCTTACAGTGCCTTTCCTTCTGTATTCATCTTGAAGATGGAAAAAATATGCAAAGAGGACGGTGATTGTTCGTGTTGTCTGAAAATTTTAAAGTTAAATTGTTTTTAGGAAAAGGGTTGAGAGAGGAATTATAGAAGGAATTTGGAGAGTTAGCCTACCAATAAAGAGTTATAAGTTTCAAGACTTAGCTACAGAAAATGTACATGTATTCATCTACTTGCTATAGCAATTAATATAAGCACCTAAAAATGAATGACATGCATATTGTAACACTATTCGTTTTTCCTTTCTAGTAATTTTATGCTGGTCTTACCAGTAACTTCTTGTGATTATTAGTCTTAATTGATTTTTCCACTCACAAGGTGAAGTATGTGAATATGTGCTTTCATCGATGGAAATAGACTTTAGAATGAATCTATTTTAGTTAATTTTTGCTATTATATACATATAAATTTGTGTAATATAATATTTATTAACAAAAGTGTTAATTTATTATAATAATATGCAGATATATATTTTAGATTAATTTGTAAAATTTATTATAATAATATGCATGTGAGTGATCTTAAAAAAGATACACAAAGCAAATTGAAAGTTTATTATTTTACTCAAAAATGCTGGAGTTTTTCGACGTAAAAAACTGTCTAAAAGTAAAAAATATCGACAGAGAAAAGCATCTAAAAGCTTACACAAAGCGTCTAAAATAGCATTTATGTGTCAAAAAAGTCGTCAAAAATGTATGTTTTTAACACATCTATGTGTAAATAGATTTTCGACGCTTATATGCGTAAAAAATGTATGTTTTTCAACACATCTATGTGTCTAAGAAAACTGTTGAAAATGGTGTTTGTGACACTTATTTTTTCAAAGCTTTATAAAGTGTCTAAAATTATTTTTAAGACACAAAAAAGCGTCTAAAATTTCACCTTTTGTGTCTTTAAACTCCATATTTTGTTGTAGTAGGAGAAAATATTTGGTCATGCTATTCATGAAATCCACATATATTTTCACTCTACCATGAAACAAAAAAAAATAGTTTTCTAATGAAAATATGAACATATTTATATAAAACAACATCAAAATGTACCAAAATTATCGGAAAAAAATTGACAGCTATAAAACCTTCTTCTTAGATTTTCTTTAGTCTATGAAGTCCATCTAGGTGCCTTCAAGTTCCAGTAACAATATTTAGCCTCTCCATCATAGTCTCATTCAACTGGGTAAGCTAAAGAAATCAGTTTGTATGACCTCTAATCAAGCTTAGAACGTGTTCCTCAACTGGAAAAGATGAAAATTTTAAAAATTTCCATTAAACACAAAATTATAACCAAGAAAACAATAAACTGAATCCTCTAATTAACCTCATTAGCTTGAAGGACTACTAATAGATCTCGTTCTCAAGTATTCCCAGCTGATGTCTTTGAATTTATAGTATCCTCTAATCTACCTTTTCATCTAATAGGTAAATTACAATGCTTTAATGTTGATTATACAGCCAGTGATAGCTAAATGATGTCTAAAGAACTAAATTGGTGTGTTGTTAAGAATCTGCATCTCTTGCATAAATGTCATACTTTATCTTAAACAAGCAGAAAGAGAAAAAGAAAACATGGATAAGCACCAAGGAAGCTATACCAAGTGACATAAATTTGTTGATAGGGGAAGTTGCTTCACTGTAGAAAAGACTGAAGAATGGTGAACATGAAACTAAATTGCTAGTGCAAAGAAATAATTTATACATATTGTGAAGTAGATGGGGAAGAGAAGACTTGATCATATCCTACATACGATGTTGCCTTTCTTTCTTATTTTTTGATTGGCTAATTAATGTTAAAAAAATGGAAAGGACATTTCATCTCAAAATGTGTAAATGAAAACAATTTAAATTTACACGTACGCTATTTAGCCCTATAATCAAACTCATTTAAAGAAGATAAAGGAATTTAACTAAATTACATTGTTAACTAAACTTTCCATAAAAAGGGAAAGGAATAAAGTGAAAATTCAAACACCAAAAATTCCCAATTCTGCAGCTAATGTTTAACACAAAGTTAGATTAGTGAAATGCAAAATGTAAAGTCAAAGTGAGAAATTGAACCATAACACATGATGCATAACAAATTCATAATAAATCCTTTAAGGAGTAAACATATGGTTTTACTATGAAGTTAACAGGAATCAAAGGAGTAAAATTAGAAGGGACCATAAGTTATTACCTACTTGAGGCTTCAATCAGAATACTAGTACCTGTTCAAAATCCAATCATAAACAGGAAGAAAATTTTGCGAGGGAATAAGAGGCAAAAAGGGAACATGTATTGTATGTAAATGGACAACGTGAAATGATATTTACCTTGACCGTATAAAGATCAGTTCTCTACTCCTTATTCATCTCCATTAAGATTTCGGACTTAGTTATCCAAAAATATCCAAAAACCAAAGCACTCATTCACCTCAAACTTTTAAGGAGAAAGCTCACACTACGTAGAAATCTCACACTACTAAAAGGCAGATTGGCGATGATGCGTAAAGTGACGATGTGTGAAGGGATTGGAGTGATTGGACAAGCGAGAGAAACAGGGTGAAATTTTGGGGATTAAAAGTTGATTTAGGGTTTTTGCTTAAAATTTAAATGATTTTATTTATTTTTCATAAGCTATGTACATTTTTTATGTGACAGTATGGAGACTGGTTGGCCTGTACATATCGGCACGTATATGACACCTCATAATTTCTGTCTAAAATAGCTAAAAAAATTTGGCCCCAATTTATACTTTTAGCCTTATATTGTGAATCATCTTTTTACTGATAATTATACTTTGTATTTCATATTTCTTTTAATCTTAATTGAGCTATGATCCCACTCAATCATTTTAATCATTCCGATATGTTTTCCATTATATAATGCATCTAAATCCCCTTTTCTCCAATCACAAACCTATCTAACTCAAAACTTCCAATTCTTATTTCATAATGCAAAGTCGAATCATTTCTATTACTGCAATTTTTGGAATAGATCTAGGAGGCAGTGATCTCAATGTCTTCTTGACTAGTTTCAAATTGGAATATTTCTTTCCGAGTTGATGTGCTTGATTTTCTATATCTCGCAATCTTTCATGAAAGTCCCCAATAGTCTCATTTTCATCCATCTTTAGTTCTTCAAACCTCACAATTAACATCTGTAATTTTGACGCTATCACAGATTTGGACCCTTCGTGAATAGCCTGCAAAGCATCCCACACTTTGTTAGCCGATTCACAAGCTAATATCATTAAGAAACATCCTTCATCAACAGCACTAAAAATCACATACATTGCTTGTGAATTTCCAAGTGCCCTCTCTTCTTCGACTCTTGTCCATTCAGATGGATCTTTTAGAACTATCTCTTCTTTATCGTCAATAATCATCGGATGTGTCTAGCCATATAACACCGAGTTCTATGATCTTGTTCCCTGTGCCTGAATAAAGACCTTCATATGTGATTTCCATGCAGGATAATTTGAACCGTCCAATAACGGTGGCTTAATAATTGATGCTCTTTCTTTTATAGCCATGTTCACGAAACTTGGATCTACACCAACTTGCTACTAAGTTCTAAAATGATGACTCGCTTTGATACCAATTGAAAAACTGTAGGGGTAGATAGTTTTGTAAACTTTCCAATTTTACGTGGTTGTCTTTGGCACAAATAAAAACAAAAAATCAATTAAAAAAATAATAGATGACACCAAAAATATGGTAAAGCAGTTCGACACTCCTTGCCTACGTCTGCGGGGCCCTCACCCAGATTAGTTCTTTCATCAAAGTACAATAGAATTACTCAAGGCTTTACTGAGTCGACACCACTCAACCCTTGACACTATCTCTTAACCTCACTTCCCGTGAAAGATTTTCATACCCAATAATACGATCGACTCGTGTTAACCTCGTCAGAGGATTTTTCTAAGCAGCTATTAATTAATGAAAGACAATAAATAAACACTACAAGTGTTTAAAGAATTAATAACAAAAACTTAACACACTTAAAATTCAAACAAAGCAACTTCCCTACAGACGTAGGTCCTCCAAGAAAGATCTAAAAGTTATTACAGCACTATAGGTTGATTTACATAAAAATATAGAACAGAGTTACGACTGCACAATCACCAAACAACTCACAATAGTAGTCGCATGCAACACTGCAATTAGTCCAATTATGAGTCACTCCACAAGGATAATTGTTCAGTGTAATCAACTATCACACGATTGGTAAAGAGCAGTGTAGAACACAAAGAAATTTAGCCCCTATACACAGATGTCAACACAACCCACATCTACAATCATAGCCCATCAGTCAACACACTATTGTCTCACCCCTACACCTAAGCATAAGATTGTGAACAATTAACTTCAATATAACCACCAAGACACTCACGCACACCACCACACACACCTCAGTCGTAGATTACTCCAACATTTAATATCAAAATAAAATCCAACAACAAAACATGCACTTTCCAAGGCACTCACGCACTTCCCACTCACCAATCAGCCATAGGTTATTTTTCTTCACACAATTAAGAACAACACAATCGTAAATCAATTTCATACATCCTCAAACTTCCAGCAATACCCTTTTTGATGCTACATTCACGTTAGACAACTTAATTCAAAACAAAATTTTCCAGCAATATCCTTCATCAAATCCATATCTATGCAAGATAGAATTCTATTCTATCTAGAACATTATCCAACTAGTTGTTTTTAATCCAAGATAATAAAAAAATATGCCAATTAAAAATAAATAGATATATTCAACATGTATCTAACAGTTATGATTCGAATCTCCAAAAATATCCAAAATCCCAAGCACTCATTCACCTCAAACTTCTAAGGAGAAGGCTCACATTATGTAGAAAGCACACACTACTAGAGGCAAATCGGCGATTATGCGTAAAGTGATGATATGTGAAGGGATTGGAGTGATCGGACAATCGAGAGAAACAGGGTGAAATTTTGGGGATTAAAAGTTGATTTAGGGTTTTTGGTTAAAATTTAAATGATTTTATTTATTTTTCATAAGTCATGTGCATTTTTTACGTGACAGTCTGAAGACCAACTGGCCTATACATATCGGCACATATATAACACCTCTTAATTTCTATTGAAAATAGCCTAACATTGAGCAAACTCATGAACGTTTAGACCTTGATTGAGCAACTTAAAAGGTTTGGTCTTAAATTGATCAATCTTAGAAAAATTTGGCCCCAATTCAGGCTTTTAGCCTTATATTCTGAATCATCTTTTTACTCATAATCACATTTTATATTTCATAGTTCTTCTAATCTTAATTGAGTTGTGATCCCACACTATCATTTTAATCATTCCAATACGTTTTCCATTATATAATGAGTCTAAATCCCCTTTTCTCCGATCACAAACCTATCTAACACAAAACTTCCAATTCGTACTTCATAATGCAAAGTCGAATCATTTCTATTTTTCAGTTTCCTGCTCGAAATGGAGTGGTAAACTTTACAATGACATACGATTACAACGTTTCTATTAAAAGATCAAAATTAAGGGATCTAGCAAAGAATAAGATTTTGAGGAATAAAAGGTCCAAAATATTAAGAATGCATGGAAAGGGAAATTTATTAAGAGAATTGGAAAAGTACAAGTTAAGAGTTGACAAACTCTTATACATGCAACAAATTGGCATGAAGACTTAAGAAAATTTCCAAACAGAAAACCATATCCTTCCAAAGAAAAGAGTTAGAAAATGTCGTGGAACGTAAATCCATACAAAAACAAAAATTAAACGAAGTGAACGAAGATTAAAAAAATTTCCAAACAAAAATCCATACAGTTCCAAAGAAGAGTTAGAATATGCAGTGGAGTGTAGATCCATATAAAGACAAAAGGAACAAGTGAGATTTCCTTCCGTTTGCTTGAGTTTAGTTTGACTTAGTCCACAACAGGCGTACACGGATACCACGCAATTTCAGCAAAGATCCTAAAAATTTATTAATGATAGAAAGCACGTAAATTTTCCATTTTGTACAGGACTTCAATCACATAAATTGTCATAAGCTCTATCACTGTTTGTAGCATATGGCATACAAAATTTCACAATCGTGCAAGATATTAATCAAACAAATGACTACACGACTATGTTCACCAGAAAAATTTCTTCGTTCCCGAGTCTAATAACATATGGAACGCGATAGTTACTAAAAATAAGGATATACTAACAAAGAAGAAGAGAACCTGACTAGTACTGAAGACTGAAGACTGAAGACTGGAGCCATACGCGACACAAAATGTCCACTATTCCGCCGGCCTGTTATATCTTGGTACGGTCGCTTTTATCTATCGATGATTTAGCTAATCAAACATGTTCTTCAGAACGGGGTTAACACTTAAAAGACTTTGTGGTTGGAACTAAAATGAATTTGTAGACAAGATATGTTAAATATAAATATCAAGACGTATTATATGAATGGACGCCAAACGAAATGAGTTTGATCAAGGACCCATTGGAATTGTACCATTCAAAATAATCCAAAAACGTTGCCTCTTCTATTTATTGCTTTGTCATTTTAATATAACAATAGGAACTATAATTTCAAATAGCTACATTTATCGATGAAATGGCTACAATTTTTATATTGATTTCATGAGTTAATTTCATCGAGGGTCATATCCTTGACTCTGAATCCTCTATCAAAACTCGCCGAGTTAAAGCAATGTGTAAACAATTGTTAGCAGAGAATCAAGAAGAATAGCATGTCAGTTATGTTTTACAACAAGAGAAACAATGTTTTAATTTCAAAACCTTCAAATGATACCTTACTGCTTGAGCTTTAAATATTGAGTTAATTTGGAATTCTCTTATGTATACCCAAATTTATCTGTTGTCAAGTAGAAAATAACTAGAAAATACCAACTGTATTTTCTCTTACAAAAATTCTAGTAAATTAGGTAAAACAAATCTTTATAATAAAATTGAAAATTAATATTTTACAAAAATTTGATACCAACAAAACTTATCTTACCAAGACATAAAAGATTAAATACTCTATCTTTATTATACGCCTAATTAATATTGTTATTTTTTAAATTAAATTGTAATTCGTCAAAATAAACAATAAATGTATATAAGAATTTGTTAAGGAGAGTTATGAGATTGTAGTCTAAAAATATATTTAAATGATGTAGTTTGTAAATTAAATATATAGTCTGTTGCATGGCATTGCTCGTTTTAACGATAAAATGACAAGCAGATGCATTCATTCATAGGAATGGTTATCAGTATGTCTTCTTACTTGTACAGCAAATATAATAACTTAAAAACATTTCCAACAAGTCAATAAACAACTTAATTGTTTCGCATTATATGTAGCGAGGAAAGTAATTAGCCCAGAAAAGCCAATAGAGTAGTTCACCGACGAGCATCTGATTTCTTCCAATTTCCAGCATGAGAACAAACCGCCCAGAAAAAAAACCATTAGAGTCAATTAGTAATCTTTGGACTTCCTCTCCTCTAATAATAACTTGGTAGTACGAAGTCTAAGTTTTTATACGCATCACTCTCTATAAATACACGATCGATTCAAGCCATGCACACTCGAATTCTTTCAATACACTATTCTCTTCAAAACTAGTATTGTTTCAATACACTTGCTCAATGTCGAAAATAGTGTTTTTCGTTTCTCTTACCTTAATCTTCACCATCATTTCGTTGCCACTTCCTTCAAAAGCCCTCTCCTCTTGCAACGGCCCATGTAACACAGGAGACGACTGCTCCGGCGAACTTTCTTGCTTTTCTGGCAGTTGCAACGATGACCCTGAAGTCGGAACCAACATTTGCAGTGAAGGAAATACCCCTAGGGACAGGCCAAACTTACCTACTCCGTCAAGCGGCGACTGCCAACCATCTGGAACCCTACGGTGTGGAAGCAAGACGTTTCCTAAGTTCACATGCTCGCCCCTAGTCACCTCCTCCACAAGAGCAAGTCTCACACTCAACGACTTTAGCAGAGGCGGCGACGGGGGTTCTCCATCGGAATGCGACGAAAAGTTTCATGAGAAATCTGAACGTGTGGTGGCTTTATCGACTGGTTGGTATGCAGGAGGATCAAGGTGCGGGAAGATGATACGAATCAGTGCTAAAAACGGACGGAGCGTTCTAGCGAAGGTGGTGGACGAATGTGACTCGACAGCTGGCTGTGACGACGAGCATGCCGGACAGCCACCCTGTCGAAACAATATTGTTGATGGCTCGGATGCGGTTTGGGAGGCATTAGGATTAAACAAAGACATTGGTGTTATAGATGTCACGTGGTCTATGGCTTAGCTCATCTATGTAATAAGCCGAATCAAATAACCTTATTATAAGGGAAAAAGATAATTACGAAATTAAACCGCATGATTTGCAGTAACTTATTAATAAGACTATGAGGTTGCGGATCTATCAGCAACTAGATCTTTTAGAATGGCAATATATGTAATTGAGGAAAGCGTCCCTTTTCTCTTTCTTTAAGTTCTTATGGATTTGCAATATATCAAGTTTAGAGACAAATTTCGTAAAATAATGAATAGAAGCACATAACTATATCCGAGGAAACATGTATAGAAAATTAGCAAAAACCGATTAAATAGAATTATTTATAATTATTACGATTAATATTGGTTAAAATACTTTTACATTTACATATAACTCTTATTTTCTCCAAAAAAAAAATCAGTCAATGAGCCCTACACCATATGCACACCAAAAGTAGAGAAAAATAACGACCAATAATTGTGTCATATCAATTATTTACCTCCAACCATTAAACAATACATATCTTTCGCTTTCTTTCATGTCTGAAGAAAACTCAATACATCATATACACAGTGAAGCCACAACTAATAGCTTAATCTCGAAGACAAAGATTTCAAAGGAAATGAATTTGAGTATATACATGAATTTTGCATGTTTATATAGGAAGAATCCTTTTACTTTTTAATTTCTTAAATATTCTATAACAGTTCTCTTAATCAACTTGAAAAGATAGACTAATTGAACTGCCTGCAATAGATTTTAATATCTAAAAAGAAGAGAAAACTTGAAGCAGGTCCATGAGGTAGCTGTAGCTCCCCACGAAGTTAGAAATCTATTTTTCCTTCTTGATACTGACTAATTAATTTGCAGGATAAAATTATTATGATTTTGTATTTGTTTGCACCATGAAAACTAAGATCATATGTTAGTAATTCATTTCATCCACCAAATCTAGTACTAACAGAAAAGGTGGCCAACTCCTCGTACAATCTATCTATGATTCTGGATAATATTACGTGTTATAAAAACCAGCGTTTGCTCCATGCATAAAATAATTAGCTTGTTCAATCAATTATTTGCTCCAAAAAACAAACATGGAGTACCACCTCATAACACTCACGTTCTTCTTTAAATGATAGTCACCTCTACCCGTTTCATCCACTAAATTTTGCACGCCACGTAGCCATAGTAATGAGGAGATCGTACGTTTTTTTAACATTTTGAACTACGATAAACAGAGAAAGAAACAATAAAACGATTCCTCCACCAAGCCCAACTCATTAAAAGTTATCATATCACTAATTATGCTAAACTTCTCAAATCATTAAAATTTGTAAAGGTTTTGGAAAATAATGAAATTTGATATTGTTTTCACTGTGATTAAACTTGGTACATTGTTCTCATATATATGTGTGAAATACATGCGATAAGTACGAAAGAAGGATTACAACAAGGATTGTAAATGATCCTTATAAGTGGTAAGGACTGAAGGATATAGAAAGTTGAGATTGAATTAGATAAGATATGTTATCATTCTTGCTCAAACATAGATGAGACCGTGAGTTTGTCCCAAGTTGATGAAATGTCGAAGAAGACAGGGCTTTAATCATTAACTGTATGATCCAAGGAGGAAATATGACAGATGTGAAGGGCTTTACAAGTATTCAAATCTCGAAAAAAGTGAATAGAAATTTCAACGTTTTTGGTGCAAGCATGAGAGACTAGATTCGAAGTAAGAAAAGTAACCCCAAGATTATCACACCATACAGTTGGCTGAAGGTGAGACAAGACAAGTTCACCAAAAAGAGAAGATATCCAACAAAGCTCAACAAAGGCAAGAGCAATGATCCTGTACTCAACTTCAATGACCGATCTAGCAATTATATGTTGTTTCTTGATGCTTCAAGAGATGAGATTAGGGCAAAAAAAGATAGAGCATCTAGAAGTAGAATGACAATCATCTAGACACTAGCATTATAGTAAGCCTGTAAAGAAAGAGAAGTGGTCTTAGTGAAGTGAATGTCATGAGAGGTTGTAGAATGAAGAAATCACAGAATCTGTTTTACTACAGTCTAGTGGATATCAGTATGACATTTTTAGAATTGAAAGACTTTGTTGACAATAATTTGGATATCAGGGCTAGTTAGGCAAAGACATTAGAGACTACTGATAGTACTTTGATATTCAATAGGATCACTGAGTGGTGTGCTATGATTTTTGGATAGTGGGAGAGTAGGAGTGATAGGTGTGAATGTAGGTTTGGACTTGTCAAGAGCTATATGGGGAAGAAGATCTTTAATGTACTATGATTGAGTAAGTAGAAGACTATGAGAAGTAGGATTGACTTTGATTCCAAATAAATGATTTATGGAACTTAGGTCTTTGACAGAGAAAAAGGAGTTGAAATCATGAGTGAGTGAGTTAATAAAGGAAGGTGAAGAACTAGTGACCAGGATATCATCCACATAAACCAAAAGGAAGGTAAAGTGAGACGAGGTTTTATGGATAAAAAGAGAGGCATTAGATTTGGAGGAAATGAAATTAAGATCAAGAATTTCCTAACTTAAACAAAGAAACCAACCTCAAGGAGCTTGTCTAATACCATATAGGGCTCCTTGGTGCTTACACACATAATGAGGATGGTGCGAGTTCAAAAAAACTCCAGGGTTGAGAGATATAAATCAGTTCTGAGAGAAAACTATGAAGAAAGGCATTGTTGACATCCAACTAAGAAATGATCTACTTATTAAAAACAACTAAAGAGATAATGATATGAATAGTGGTATATTTAATGACTAGAGTAAAAGTAACCATGTAGTCAACTTCATGAGTTATGATGATATTCTTTGACAATAAGGCATGTTTTATAAAGGCCAATAGTACCATCAACCTAGCATTTTGTGCAAAAGACCCATTTACATTTGACAATGTTAGTTTTTGGAGAAGGGAAAACAAAGGTCCAGGTCCAATTGTTGGCCCCGGTCCCCGCACGGATTTTATGACGACTACGTGTGACCATTAGTAATTTATTTGAATTTATTATTAATATATATTATGGAAGCATTGCAATAAAATAAAATAATTTATAAAAATACGTGGTGGGATCGTAGAATAATTATAGGCGTAAAATTA
>JANIIA010018215.1:0-13203 GCA_027478495.1 Erythroxylum alaternifolium | reverse complement strand
CGCCACCCTCGCGGGGCACGGATCCGGGTATCACTGTCGATATCGGGTTCGGGTTTTGCGGGAATGGGGTGTTACATATTTGTTTCTGATCCCTTCATTCTAGGCAGATTTCAATTCCTAAATACTTTGATGCTAACACATTAGATAGACTAGAACTGCGTAAGCGGGTAGAGAACCTAGCTGAGAGAGTACATTGGGGCCAATTCATACGGTTCCAATTTCCTGTTTATGAGGAACTTACTCTAGAGTTCTTTACTTCCTTGACCTTTGACCCTAGGGACACCAAAGAAATGTGGTTTAGACTGGGTGGGAGAGCATATAAGTCAACTATATATCTTATGTGTGAGATGTGTGGATTCTCTGAATCCACCATCATTAATTAACATGACAATTTTAGTGCTCCCAATATTGGCTTGAGTTGACTGGAATTGAGCAATTCTACACAAAGAATGCACACAACAATATTATCCGGTCACATGAACACTTGCTACTGCACAAATTTATGTGTCAGTTGGTTTTCAAAAAGTCAGAAACCAACAAGTGCTCTACCAAGGAACTTTTTATATTTTGGTGCATGGATCACAGTATTCCACTATGCACGTCCACTCATGTCCTTAATGCCATTACTACGATCCCTAGTAAGGGGAGCAACCACCTGGGAATGGGTACATAGTATTGGCCATTGTTGAACATTTTGGTTTGGAGCGAAGGAGGTTAATAGTTCACCCTCCCGACTTCCTTTCAGGAGAAGGTCATCTATTCCACGAACATGAGTCTGTGGGAGATTCACGAGAAGACACATGTGTGGCCTAGGGTAGGTCAAGTGAGTTCGAGTGTAGTGCATCTTTGACAGGAGGAGTCAACGAGTGAAGAATCAAAAGAAGAAGAAGAGGAAGAGCAAGGCTGGAAGAAAGTTTTTGATGCAATATTGAGACCGACAAAACACTTGTGGAGATGGCACGTATACAACGGTGCCAGAGCTTAGATATTCGTCAGATCCATCGGTATTTTGAGTCTCAGGGTATTCAACTCCCACCTCTGACACCAACACCACCTCCGTCACCTTAGAATCTAAGTCTAACCCAAAATTTTCTTCAATTTTATCTTGTTCTATTTATTTTTATGTTTATTTTTTAGTTTTATTGTTATTATTTCTATTTTTAATTTTATCTGTTCTTTGTTACTTAAGTTCTTGTCTTTACCCTTCGTTTATGTGTTGTGTGTGTTTCCTTCTCATATTGAGAACAATGTTACATTCAAGTTTGGGGAGAGGTTCTGTGTTTCTCTTTTGTATATGAATTTTGCATACTGTATGATAGTAGTAGGTTACATTGTGTGAAGTGTGTGAATGTGTCAATGGCTTAGATTGAGTGAAATTTTTTTAAATTTTAGGGCATAGTCTATCAAGTTGTGAACAATCATTAGCCTGCAAAATTAATGAAATAAGGGGCCTTTGGATAAATATACAGTGTAAATTGGACTTAGTGTAAATTTGGCACTCTCTAGATTAGTGTAAATTTGGCACTCTTTAGATTGTCAAATTCATTCATAAATTGAGGTCTTTTAGGTTAAGTAGCTTAACTAGTATTTTTCATAAAAACAAATAGCTAAAAACAAAAAAATGTTAGTTAATAAATTACGATTCCGTTGACCTTCGGGTTATAAATAGAGCTAGTAGCTAGTTGAAAACGTGATGTAGTTAAGTAACCGGATCAACTCGCATCACAAATGTGTGCCTTCGCATAAAAAGGCTATAATGACGTTTCAGCCAAGCTGTTTAATAAATGACTTAGTTGAGTAGCCGGATTGACATTCACCATAAATTTTTGCCTCCGGGTAAATGACTAAGTCCCGTTTTAAATAAAAAATGTTTTAAATAAATACCTACTGGACTTGTAATAAGCTTGAATTTTCATGGAATTATACTTAGGAACAGTTACAAAGTTCTAGGGATTGAAGATTTATTAATGTGTGTGTACAATTGAAAAGGTAACTAAGTAGCGCCTAGGTCTTGATTTAGTTGTATATTTAGTTCAAAGCCCATAGATACATATTTTGTTTGTTAATGATTTGCCATAATTCGAATGATTGTGTCCAAGATTAAAGTTATTTCATGAAGTCAGAACCATTGTCTCATTATTGCATTGCATGTTATGTGTTTTTATATGTTTTATTGTTTTATTTGCTTGAGGACAAGCAAATTTTTATGTGTGGGGATATTGATAGTTGCGTTTTGCACGATGCTTTAGGGTATAATCTGGTAAGTATTTAACGTTCAAGTGAGAGTTAAATGTATATTTATGTGTTAATTATGTTAGTTTGTATGTTTATGTGTTTTTTATGGGTTAGTATGAATCCTTGATCTTAATTGTTATATTTTTTAGGTACCTTGATGTGTGTATTAGTATTGTAAGGTAAATGGGGAAGAACAATGAAGATTTAAAGAGTTTTGGGCTAAAAGACATAGGTCATAATCGTGCACAGTGGCCACGATCGTGAAAGAGAAGGAATAGCCAGAAGTAGCCAGGCTGCGATCGTGCACTAGGGGCCACGATCGTGATAGAGAGCATCGAGTCAGGCCACGGTTGTGCACTTTAGGCCATGATCGTGACAGAAAGGATAAATCACCAGCCACGATTATGGTAAGCAGGACCATGATTGTGCCATGCATCGGGCTGACACTAAAACTCAAAATTTGAGTAATTTTTTAGATCATTTTGACCCTGAGTTTGACGTAGGGCTGCTACAGAATAAATAGCACACTATAAGATAGTCACCGGGAGTTATTAGAGAGTGAAGGGAGTCGAGCGAAATAGTGAGTTTCTGTAAAAATCTGGGAGGAACCTAGAGAGAAATCAAGTGATTGAGGAAGGAGACGAAGGAAGAGAGGCACAGAGATATGTTTGACGCAAAGTACTTCCCAGAACAGGCGGTTTCTTGCAGTCGCAACCTCCGAGACCATTTCGATAGTATTTTCAATATTTATTTTGATTTTATTGATTGAAATTGCTATTGTTGAGTATTGATCTTTTGTCTAAACTCACCTTCAGTTTTTTTGATTCTTGAGATTAATAAAATTTATTTGATGGTGTTTTATTTCGATTTAAGTGTGATTCAAGTTAAATTCTTCATAACTTGGCAATAAACTGAGAGGGTGAGTCGGTAAAAATCATCGATTTGGATTAATGAGAGTTAAGTAAATCGATAGGTAGAGAGTTGAATAAAATCAGTAGAGTCGTGTAACGAGATATCGAGCATAGATTCCTGGTAGGTTAATAGATAAATTCAAAACTAATTTAGGTTTTGGACCAATTGCATATTGAGAGATCGCAATTCCCATAATTTGAATTAGGGTTTATCAATTAGGGTTAAGAATTATAATTCAAGAGAGAGTAATTCACCCTAGGACTGCTTAGGCCCGTTAAATCAAAAATTGCATAATTGGTAGATTTTCTTTAGTTTCAAATTGAATCCCTTTTCTCTGACTTGGTTATTTCTAGGTTGGGTTTCGGATTATTTGTGTGGGTTGCTATTTTGTTCATTCTTGTGGCACTTTAATTTCTAATATTTGATTATTGATTGATTTATTTCTGCATTAGTTGTTTAATTAGGTTTATTGCTAACTTAGCTGCTTTAGATTTTAAGATTAGTTCCCTTCTACGTGGGATCGACACCTTAGGTTACGATAATTACTAAGTTTATAATTAGTAAAACTTAACGTATGTAACCTTGAGCGACATAAATGATACCTCAGGTACTACGTGAACGACCTGTGCGCTTGCGAAAATATTAAGGTTATAAATATTAAAACTTAACATATGTAACCTTGTGATCAAGTTTTTGGCGCTGTTGCCAAGGAGGCGTTAGAATAGTTTTTAATTTTAATTTTTGTTTCTTTCATTTCATTTTAGGAATTGTGCTCTTGCATGAACACAAGAATCATAAGAGGTTCGAGTTTTGCAACGGAGACATTAGATTTATATATTACTCAACTAAAATGAACCCTTAGGAAGGCTCGGCGAGAAGAAGAAGAAGAGATTGGAAAATTAACAATGGCCAAGGAGTTTCAATGGAATATGGATTAGGAAGCGAACCAAGGATGGCAATAGAGGATCCTGATGGACTTCATGAGGTCAGGGTTCAACCCATCAAACCAAGGAGTGGCTAGGCTGCCTGTTTAAGTTGCCTCATTTGAAATTAAACTTGTATTTCTCAATATGCTTCAACAGAATGTGCAATTCTACAGATTAGATAATGAGGACCCGAACCTGCACATTGTTAACTTCCTTAAAAGTTGTGATATTTTTCGGTATCATCAGATGTAGGAAGATGCGGTTAGAATCAGGTTGTTCCCTTTTACTCTTAGAGATAGAGTGAAGGCTTGGTATCATTCACTGAACCTAACTAACATCACGACATGGGATCAGCTTATGCATGCTTTTTTAGACAAGTACTTCTTGTTGACGGAGACCACTGAGATTATAAAGGAAATCACTAATTTCTAATAAGGTAACAGGGAGTCAATCTACGAAGCATGGGAGAGATATAAGGATTTATAAAGAAAATATTCACATCATAACCTACCCAAGGAGTTCCTTTTACAGACTTTCTACAATGGAGTGAACCCACCAACAAAAGGAACAATTGATGCAACTTCATGAGGATCCTTGATGTGGAAGACTGTTGACGAAGCAGAGGAGTTGATTGAGGAGATGGTGAGCAATAGCTGCTTATGGACGAACAAGCAGGGTAGGCAACTTGCTACTTTCAGAGAGCAGAAGGGTATTGTCATGGTCGATCAAATGACTAAGATGCAAGAAACGATCGATAACTTGATTCGATAACTTAACAATATGAAGGCGTCATCCTCAACTCCAGTGAAGGCTGTGTAGTTAAAATGTGAAATATGTGGCCAGTTAGACCATGACACCATGGACTACTACCTGATGAAAGAAGACAATTAGGAGCAAGTGAACAATATGGGAGCGCAGTGTTAAAGTCAGCAACTCTAGCTCCCTTTCTGTAGAAAATTTCCAACTTTAAGATTATCAGGCAGAGAGCACAGACTATACCGATTTCTGCTTCAATGTTTTCTGTTTTGTTAATTGCACCTTTTCTGCTTTTCCATTTTTTCTTCCCTTACAGCCGTAGTGTTGAAATCATTAGAATTAGTAAGCTGATAAAAAGGCACTCGTTTGTATCAATTAGATCATCCCTTCAGAAAACATTTCCTTCTCCCTATGTGTTCAACAATCTGGTATCAGAGCTATACCTCTTTGGTTATCTTACCCGAATCAAAATCCATCACCCTTCCTATAAGCCAAAAAAAAATCCTTCCACCCTTGGATTTATTGTTCTCGATTGAGCAGCAACGAGACGCAAGTGAAATAAAGAAATAAAAGAAAGGAGCAAAAGACAAAGGAGGCGAGTCAAGGAAGAAAGAAAAAATGCTTGGGGCAATGAGTTTTTGAAAATTTTGTGTGCCACCACCGTTGTTCTCTACTATTCATAAGTTTTGGACTAATTACAGATTTAGTCCTTGTTTTTGTTAGTTTACTCAAATAGTAACTAATACTTTGTATTGTTACATTTGAGTCATTATAAGAGGTTTTCTGTGATAGAAACTGACCATCTTCTCAGCTCACGTCCGTCTTTCCAACCGTTACTGCACAGTCAACAAATGGCAGATCTTCAAGTTATTGGCGGCATCAAAAGGCTCAACCATCAAAATTATAGTTCTTGGTATACTTGCATAATGTCCTATCTACAAGGATAGGACTTATGGGAAATTGTTGATGGAAGTGAAATTATGCAACCTACGATAGAGGATGCATAGCGAAAATGGAAGATAAAGGCGGGCAAAGCACTGTTTGCATTAAAGATAATAATCGAAGAAGACTTGTTAGAGCATATTCGAGATGCCAAGACTCTAAATGAAGTTTGAAAAATGCTCGCCTAACTATTCTCTAAAAGGAATGATACGAGATTGCAACTACTTGAAGATGAGTATCATAAAGTGACATGTCGATCGCTCAATACTTCTATAAGGTCAAGTCATTATGTTGGGAACTTTCAAAATTAGATCCCTCAGCCTTAATAATCATCCACAGTTTGAGACTTAAGTATAAAGGCTTTATTACTGCAGTATAGGGATGGCAAACCCAACCATCACTTGTTGAGTTTGAGAATTTGCTTACCAAGCAAGAAGCTATGGCTAAACAAATGGGAGGAGCTTCGTTAAAGAAAGAGGAGGAAGCATCTATGCCATTAAAGGAAGGCAGAATTTTGAGCAGCGTGATGGTGAAGGATCTAAAAGGAGGCATAATGACAAATGGAAAAATTACAAAGGAGAAAGGAGTACACGAGCAGGGGGAGAATCAAGGAATCGTAGCAACAATAAGTGGTTCGGAGGAAAGTGCCATAATTACGAAAAGCAGGGAGACATGGCAAAGGTCTGCTGGTCGAATAAAAGGCCTATAGCGAGCAATACTGCCACTTCCAAGGATGACAAAGAGTGGGATGTTGATGCATTACTTGCGATAATGCCAGAGGAGCTTGCTCTTACAATAACATCATCTAAACACATTGATTATGAGCAGGACTGGATTGTTGATTCTAGCTGCTCAAATCATATGATTGGTGACAAAGAGAAGTTGAAGAATGTGACAGAATACAAATTCATGTGGTGGTGACTACTAACAACTCGAAGCTACCAATAGCTCACGCTAAAGATGCTTTGGTCTCTCCTCATCGCAGCACCATAGTGCCACTTCAGAATGTCTACCATGTTCCAGGTATGAAGAAAAATCTTCTCTCGATAGCACAATTAACATATTCAGGCCATTATGTATTGTTTGGTCCGCAAGATGTAAAAGTGTATCGAGACCTTCAAATCTTTGAAAAACCAGTGATGGAAGGTCAAAGAATGGAATCAGTTTATGTAATAATGGCAGAAACTGTAAACATAGACAAAACAAGAAGGAACGAGACTACAGATTTATGGCATATGCGATTGGGCCATGTTAGCTATTCAAAACTAAAAATAATGATGAAGAAGTCAATGTTAAAGGGTCTTCGTTCAATTGAAGTAAAGACAAATACAATTTGCGTAGGTTGTCAATATGGAAAAGCGCATCAGTTACCATATAAGGAATCCAAGTTCAAAGCTAAAGAACCATTAGAGTTGATTCACTCTTATGTATTTGGATCTGTTAAGCAAGCCTCAATCAGTGGCTTTAAGTATATGGTAACCTTCAATGATGAATTTTCTAGGTATGTGTGGGTTTATTTTATGAAAAATAAATTTGAAACTCTTTCTAATTTCAAGGAGTTCAAAGAGACAGTAGAAGATGAAGTTGGTAAGACAATACAGTGTCTACTTACTGATAATAGAGGAGAATATATCACAAAAGAGTTTACTGATATCGTTGACAAGCACAGAATATGCCATCAGTTTACGTGTGCTAACACCCCACAAAAAAATGGCATAGCTAAAAGGAAGAACAGACATCTAGTAGAGATATGTCAGAGCATGTTACACTCAAAGCGTGTTCCAGGAATATTTTGGGTCGAACCAATGAAGAGTGTTGCCTTTGTAATCAATAAGATTCCTCAACAAAGGTTAGGTTTCCTATTAGCGTTTGAAAAACTGTGGAATATGAAACCTACAGTTAGCTATCTTTGAGTTTTCGGATGTGTATGCTATGTACTTGTACCTGGCCATCTACATAGCAAAATGGACAAGAAGGCTGTGAGGTGAATCTTTGTGGGATATGATGATCAAAGAAAAGGATGGAGATGTTGTGCTCCTACAACTAGGAAATGTTACACATCCCAAAACGTTGTGTTTAATGAGACATCTGTATGGTGAAGACACGAGGCTAGTTGGCTACTGTGATGCCGACTATGCAGGTGATTATGACACCCAATGTTCAACCACTAGGTATGACTTTATGCTTGGAACTGGAGCAGTTTCCTAGTACAGCAAAAGACAACCAATTGTGTCTTTGTCAACAACAGAAGCAGAATACAGAGCAGCAACAATGGCTACTCAAGAGAGCACTTGGCTGTTACTATTATTAAAAGACTTGCACCAGCCAACACAATATTCGATTCCCTTGTATTGTGATAAGCTGTTAACAATACGGTTAGCTGAAAACCCAGTGTTTCATACAAGAACCAAGTATGTGGAAGTTCATTATCATTTTATTAGGGACAAGGTTCTCGAAGAAGAAGTGGAGCTGAGATAGATTAATATGGAAGATCAGATCGCAGATATGTTTACTAAGAGTTTGAGCGGGAACAAATTTGAAGACTTTTGTCATTAGCTTAGCATGGTGAAAAGAGAAGGAGCTAGTGTTTAGGTGGAGTGTTAAAGTCAGCAACTCCAGCTCCCTTCCTATAGCAAATTTCCAACTTCAAGATTATCAGGCAGAGAGCACCGACTCTACTGACTTCTACTTCAACGTTTTCTGTTTTGTCAATTGCACCCTTTTCTTTTTTCCATTTTTTTCCTTCCCTTACAGCTGTAATGTTGAAATCATCAGAATTAGTAAGCCTATAAAAAGGCACTCGTTTGTATCAATTAGATCATCCCTTCAGAAAAAATTTCCTTCTCCCTTTGTGTTCAACACTCAGTATGAATAAGAAGGGGGTAACAATCCCTACTTTAACACTTACAATCCCAAGTGGAAGAACTACCCTAACTTCTCCTGGTCGAACAACAATAGAGGACAGTTCAGGCCTCAGGGACAATCAGGCTTTCAACAAGATAAAACAAGCTCGATGGAGTCAAAGTTAGACACGATTTTGGATAAGATCGGAGGCATGGAGGAAGCACATAAGAGGCTCGAGAACAAATTCTAGCAAGAAATGAAGAATCATGCCTCATCCAAACATAATATGGAGGTCCAAGTAGGCTAATTAGCGGAGGCAATGTCTACTCAAAATGTTAGAACTCTTCCAAACAACACCAAGTCTAATCCAAAGGAAAGGGTCATGGTCATCAGTCGGACCCAAGATGAGGAATCAGAATAGGTGTAGCAAGAAGGAGATAAAGGAGAGGGTCAAAAAGATCTACCAAGCGAGCCAGGGATCGAGTCAATTAAGGAAACTCAACGTGAATTTCCCTACCCTATTTTGGCTCAGTGGGAGTTAAATGCAAAGAGGGCAGTGAGAAACCTATAGGAGATTAAGCAAAATAAGGTTGAAGAAGTGACGAAACAAATACAGATGAAGCTTAAAATGAAGGAATCCGTCAAGATGAAGGTTAAGGAGTAAACATTGGAAGAGAACCCTAACATCACACTGAAGAAAGAGGACCCAAGGGACTTTTTCATCCCCTGTAGTATCAATATAATCATTATAGACAGGGCATTCGCAGATTTAGGAGCAATTATAAACATAATGCCCTACATCTTTAGTCTGAAGTTGGGGTTAATAGAGTTAGTTCCCACCAAGTTTTTGGTAAAGACAGCCGACAGAATGATGCGCAAACCGATGGGAATTATAACAGATGTGCAAGTAAAGGTTGAAAAATATACCATTCCATAGACTTTTACATATTGGATATTGGAGAAGATGTGGATACCTCAATAGTTCTTAGACAACCATTTTTGGCCATGCACGTTCAATCGTTAACGTTGATGGGGACGAATTAACTTTGAGGCTAGGAAAAGCACAGATAACCATCCAAGTGTCTCGAAAAGATTACAGATCTCCTTTACATCCACAGAATAGAAGAAGAAGGCGAGGAAAAGAGAATTGCAAGGAAGGTGGGGACTATAGCATGGTAGCTAAAGTTCAAACTTTGAGAACTACCATTGCACCATTTATTCCGATCATCGTGAGCTTAAAGGAGCGTCGAGCTACCGATGTTAAAAGAAGCATTACATAGGAGGCAACCTATGGAAAAGTAATTCTTTTATTGTTTTGGTTAGAATGTTTGAATTTTGTAGTTAGGATTATTTTTGTTTTGAATAAAATCAAGAAAGAATAGGATTTCAGAATAAAGTGGATGGGTTTAACAAGCAAGTAAAGAGAGGTAAAAAGGGGCTACAAAAGAATGAAGAAGTGAGATTGGAAACATTGGAGAAAGAACAAAAAATAAATAAATAAAGAAATGTGGGAAAGCCATACACAATGGGAAAGTCATAGGCCATGATCACGACCGTGGCCTGTGACTGGGCAGTAAAGACAGGGTGCGAATTCTTTAAATTTTTTTTACCATTTTACCCTTTTAACCATTAAGATGTTCAGTTCTAACTTCACTTTTACATTAACTTTCATTTTGACTTTGTCTCTCTAGACTTCAAAGCCACAAAAACTCTCAAATCTCTCTAAAATTTTTTCAACCTTCTAATTTTCTTCCAAATTCTACCCAATTATGTCGCGCATAAACAATCAACCCGAAAAGAGCCATATGGACAATAATAAGTTATAGGAAGTGGGAGAAGAAATAGAGTAGTAGACTTTAGTGCACCCTTCCCGATCTATACAGAGGAGAAAGGTACTCGTTTCCAATCCCTTAATGCTAGACAAATTCTAGTTCCAAAATACTTTAATTTTGACATACTTAATAGGTTAGAGTCGCATAAGAGGGTAGAAAACCTAACTGAGAGAATCCAATGGGCCTAATTCATATGATTCCAATTTCTCATGTATCAGGAGCTCACACTGGAATTTTTCACTCCACTGAGTTATGACCCTAAGAATCCCAAGGAATTGTGGTTTAGGTTAAGAGGAAGGGCTTACAAATTGAATGTAGAAATCATGTGCGATATGTGTGGATTCCCTAAATCCTCCATCATCAATCATCATAAAGATTTTCATCCCTCTCAATACTGGAATGAGCTTACTGGAATTGAGCAATATCATTCCAAGAATGCTTATAGCAACATTATAAGGTCCGTGAACACTTGTTACTGCACAAATTTATGCGTCAATTGGTTTTTGACAAAACCGAAACCAACATGTGTTCCATAAAGAAACTTTTTATGTTATGGTGCATGGACCACAGTATTCCAGTTTTCACACCCATACATATGCTAAATGCCATTATTGCGACTCCATGCAAAAGGAGTAATAATCTTGGAATGGGGTACATAGTGTTTGCCATTGCAAAATATTTTAGGGTGGACCGTAGTGGGTTAACTGTCCACTTACCCAAATTCCTAAACCATCATCACCTATGGTGGGCTAAAATCCTTAAGTCCCACAACATGGAACTTAGGGATATCAACCAGAAGACACATGTCAGGATAAGGGCAAGTTAGGCGAGTTCAAGCTCAGCCTCGCCACGGCAAGCAGAAGAATCTAGTGAAGAATCCGAGGAAGAGGAAGAAGAGCAATGCTAGAAGGAAATTCTAAATGCAATCTTCGAAACCAATAGGACACTTACGGAGAATGCCAAAATGATGAAGGAGATGGACAAAACACAAAGACGCTAGAGCCTGGATATCCGTTAGATCCATAGATATTTTGAAGCTCAGGGCATTCAATTGCCACCTCTGACACCATCACCACCTCCATCTTCATAGGATTTATATCTAACCCAATTTTTTTTTCTTTTCTAAATTAGCCTTCAGTTCTAATCTTTATGTTTATGTTTATTTCTATTTTATTTTCTATCACTTTAATTTCTGTCTTTTCTTTTATGTACTTGCTGTTTGTTCCCGTCTCATATTGAGGACAATATGTTGATCAAGTGTGGGAAGGGATTATGTGTTTTTTTTAATGTGATTTTGCATATTGTATGCTAGTATTAGGGTGCATTTTGTGAACTGTATGAATGTGTCAATGATTTAGATGGAGTGAAATTTATTTAATCTTGAACATTGTCTATTAGGTTGTAAATAATCATTAGCTCATAAAATTAGTGAATTAGGGGTCTTTGGATAAACATATAGATTAATTAGGATTTAGTGTAAATTTAGCACCCTCTAGATTGTCAACTTAAGTAGCTTAACTAGCATTTTGCATGGAAATGAGTAGCTTAAACAACAAGGTAGGCAATTAAAAAATAAAAATAAAAAATAAATGTATTTTTATTAAACAAATCACTATTCCGCTAGCCTTCGGGTTATGAATAGAGCTAGTAGCCAGTTAAAAATGTGATATAACTGAGTAAGCAGATCGACGTGCATCATAAATGTGTACCTTTGTGTCAAAAAGCTATAGTGACGTTTCAACCAAGTTTTTTAATAAAAACATGACTTAGTTAAGTAACCAGATCGACATTCACTACCAATGTTTGCCTTTGTATAAGAAGACTAAGTCTATGCTTTAAAAAAATGTATTTCCTTAATGAAACCTACCGGACTTCTAATAAGCTTAACTTTTCATGACAATATACTTAGGTATAGTTACAGAGTCTGATGGACCAAAGAATTATTAATGTGTGTACAATTGAAAAGGATAAATAAATTAACACTTAGATTCGACGAGACGAGTTAAGACCCGGTCTTCCTCTATGCTCCATGGACCTCTGATTCGCTCTGGTTTGTTTGTACCTCTAGGGTTTTATTGTTACCATAAGACTCTGAAGAAGAGGAGTCTGAAGAAGAAGCTGATGAAGAAGAAGTGGAACAGATGTTCACTGCTTCCATTTTAGTGCAAGAGAATGAGGAAAGCTCATGAATGGTTTCTGAAAGCTCATGAATAGGTCGTCACTCCTCAGTTGTGAAGAGGATTTGGCCCAGAAGGAGCTAATCTCTTCTCTACAACATATCGTGGATCAATCTCATGATCACCAGTCGCTGGTGAAACTACTTGTGTTGACTAAGTTGGTGATGCTCTGTGACTTCGCTGTTGGTTCATTATTTGAAAGTAAATGGACAAAGAACGCGACGTTCTATAAGGTAAAGAACGGTAAGAATAGCGTCGGCTGTTGAAGTGGCGACGATGGTGGTGGTCTCTTGAAGTTGTATCAAATGAAGTAACCAAACCCAGGCTAAGGGATACCGCCATCAGGAAGGATTTTCTTTTTTTTATTCCCATTAACCTCTGCCTGGTTTCCTCTATATATTCTTTTGTGTTGTGGTGCCACCAGTTCAGAACAATGCTTGTTTTCTGATGATACGGGTTTTCCATGCCACGGAGGTCAGGAGGAGGTGCTGCTCCTGGCGTTAGAGATGGAAAGAATGCACATTGGTGCTTAGCTCTGTGGGAGGCGTTTTGGTGGAACGCGCTACATGTGAGGTATGC
>JANIIA010018196.1:0-13205 GCA_027478495.1 Erythroxylum alaternifolium | reverse complement strand
CATGAGATGTGGTAATTTACCACACCTGGATCCGTTTCTCTGGTCCGACCCGTTCTCTAAAAACGGGATGTTACAAGTAGAGTTCCCATCTAATGTTGTTGGTCTATAAACAACACCTTACCTTGGGGTTGCCTCAGCAAGTCTCGGACGATTTGTGATCACATGTGCATCATCACCGGTAGTGTCGATATTGTCCTCCCTACAATCAGGAGCATCCAATTTCGTTAAAGAATGAAAACACAAACCAGAGCCCCCTTTTCCTTTGGCCCCCCATTTTACACTCAGTACAGCAGTCGAAGAGACGTTATTCGGCCCAGAATCTAGGTCAGATCTCCTAGACTTTCTCTGTCAGCGAGTCGGCGCATGCATCCATGGGCCAAAGCCAGCCTCATCAGAAGGATGCGTTCTTCCTCCTCCATGGGTCTCCTTATTAACGCCGACTGGAACCGTTGCTGGTACTGGGTGAATACTATTAGAAGGACATACCTCATAAACATGACCATACTTACCACAAGTAAAGCAGATTTTTAGTAGGCCTTTATATTCCACAGCTTGGAGCTGACCATCAACTTGAATTCTGGATACCAACGGTTTGGTGAGGTTCAGTTCTACTGCGAGACGAGCAAATTTACCTCGAGCTCCCATGGACTTATTATAATCAATACGTATCACACGCCCAAGCAGTTGGCCAATGGCCCTAATAACGTTTTTATGGGAATACTAAAGAGGCTTTAGTGTAAAAGTTACCATCAGATTTACAAAATTAGTCGTATAAGTGCCCTTAGTTGCTTTGAAATTGAGAAGAGGAAGCAGTTGGGCAGCCTAACCATGATGAGATGTTTAGCATTCTAATGCAAGATTTTCTCAAGGATGATAAGGCATCCCTCTCTTATACTTGACACTTTTATTAGATTATTCATTCTCTATCTTAGTAAAGAATCTCTAGGTGGTTAGAATTTCTTTTATGAAGCGTCTTTTTTTAAGCATGATTGAATCATTGATTAATTAACCTCCAGCATATTCTGTTCCTTTTAAATGTTGGTGGAATCAATATAATATAATATAATATTTCTTACTAAATCAACTTAATGTTTTTGGTTTTGTCATTTATCCTTCATTACTTCTGATGTTGAGATGTTTCTTCAACTCTTTTTTTAAGTAAAATTTAAATGTATTATACCAAAAAATGTTTAGGTATATGGTCCTTAGGGGCATACCCCGACCCATAGCACAATCAAGAAACGAGTACTAAGCGTACAACAATTTCAGCCATGTCCATAATACATCTAAAGAAAATTAGTCAAGTGCCCCAGTACAACCAAAAGGAGGCTAGTCAAGTAAATTCCCTAATTTTCCAAAAATACCGTAGTAAAGTTACATAATAATCCAATCAAAAATCAAAAATCAAGAGCTAAATAATTACTACCAGGCGAAGCTCCTACTGGTAGTAGTTTATTCAACAGTTGGCGATGAACAGTGCTCCCGCGCGGTGAACAGTGTTTCCGGCAGTGAACAGGAACTCCGACAAACAATTCCAACGATGCACTGTAGGCCCAGAAATGATACATCCACATCTACAACCTCCTGCCAACACCAGTGGACAGCCAGCTCAAACTAGTATTGGGGTCCGGCAGTGAACAGTGAATCCACCAATGAGCAGTGCTCCAATGGAGAACCACAACCCCAACGCCGAAGGATCCCATTGCAATTGTTATCAAGGTCCCACGCAAACTGTGGCAGCTAGGTGTCTTCTATTGTTATGGATTCGATAGTGAACAGTGACCGCGATAGTGAACAGTAGCGCATCTTGTACACCAGTAGCTCCATGCTCCTGCAAGTATTCCATTTGCCACCTGCATAGAAAAATGGTAAGTAAAAAATACATCTATCCTCTGTGATAGCTCCAAGGGCAGGGTAAACTGAGCTTGCGCGAGGCTTCAAAACCACCCAACCCAAGCTCCCTGACTTCATTGATTCGCCTATCTACAATCTGTTACTTCCTGGCTAGTTTTCTAATTTTTCCATTATGTTCCTTCCCCAACTCTCCTCCAGCCCATATTGCCATCTGCATCTGTGAACAGTATGCCCACCTTCATAATTTTGCATCTCTGCATATGTATTCTACCATTCACCCCTCTGCCAAACTGGTGCGAAGCCAGCAGCAACCATGATTGCCTCCAAATATGACATCAGCTCCACTCTTCTTCTAGCAGCCAAGGCTGGCTACTTTTGGGGATGCTTCTTACTCATCCTCTTCACCATGCCAGCTTCAGGGGGAAGAAGGAAAAATGTATCAAGCCCTTCACATGGCAACAACAGCAGAAGACTCCCAGAACATTTTCAACAGCCTTAGTATGTACTGCTTTAGCCAAGAAGACCCGAGGTTACCCAACAGTAATCCCACCTAGGTTGAATTGGTGAGTGATGGCTTCAACCATGTATTTTATACAACATCCCAACCTGCATAGTGCGCAATAGCTAGTAAACACAGAAAATGATTATACAGCCTCTCACCAGGCCACCCAAGTGAACAGCCTATTCATGCTTTTTACTTCTACAACCTGCCAGCTAACCAATCATGTACAATCATATAGAACTACCCAAACCTTGCTTGATTTTGGAATTTGAGACAAGGTACCCATTACATCAAAAAGTTATCAAATCACTACCCTCCAGTAGTAAACAATAACCACAGCCACCATCCTCATCACCAAGGCATCCCAACAAACCTCAAAACCAATTTGCTACCATAAAATCACCTTCTACCATGAATAGTAACCAGTGAAAATAGTATCACAGGTAAGCAGTAGCATCATGCATGTGAGTCACCATAACGTACCACCCATCCCCATCCAAGGACAAAGCTAAGGAACCTCAACGTCAGAACTAGATCATTTCCATATGGTATAATCGGTAAAGAATTTTATAGACTACAGTTTTTATCTTGACTATTACATTGTAGCTTGTAGAGGAAGCAAGGTCTAATTGGATAGCATTTCTAGTCGTCTAAATCATGTAAATGGAACAAATAATTGCCAGTTTTGTCAATTCTTCAACTATTAATTCCATAGGAAAAGATGGAGTTTGTAGACGAGTTAATGAAAACCACTATTTCTATCATAACAGTGCGAACTAATGTGCTTGGTTTGTCAATTAGAGTGTTCAAAATGCAAGAGTTGTTAAAATAGAACCATCTCACTCAGATGATAGGGAATCAGTCTACACAAACACCAACAATGCTCGTGCAGATCAAAGGGAAGAAGACGGTGTTTTGTGACCAAGGGTCTGGAGACACACACTGATCAAGTCTTTTTTTTAGACTCTCATTGGGCTGGGTCACACCACAACCCAAATTGTATACTCTCCTGACCTTCTGTGCTTAAGCTGATAGGATTTGGGCCTCTATTGAAGCTCTACTCTTTTTTGCTTTTCCTTTTTATTTTCTCCGTTATTTCTTTTTTCTATTTTAGTTCTGTTAGAGTTGTTACAGATTAGTTTCTCCCTAGCTGTCGATTCTTTTTCTGTAAATCAAGGCTATATATATTAACCATCTATTATCAATACATGTGTGGAAAAATTATTCTTTTTCACCAAACAGATCAGTGTCTCTTTTATCAAGAGTTGATTGGGAACACCTACAAGCTTCCCACATTACATAACTCCTATTGAAGAGACCTGCATACACCTGCAAACACACATGCTCATGCGTAATCCCCCGGCTATGTGATTTTGCAATTTTCTTTACATGTCCAATTTCATTCTTTTTTATGAATAAAAATTACATTTTATTATTGAAAAAATTTCTTCATTGGGAACATTACTTAACTGTAGCAAATATAATATTTTTCAATAGTGATTAATTGTGACTGGTATTCTTTCTATATTTATTATAGTCTATTAAAATCATTACCTATTCTAGTAATTTGATTTATGTTGAAATACTTCTCAAATACAAGCAGTGTGGTTTTCATCAGGTAACTATTTAGGGTTTTGAAAAGATTGAGTCCAAAGCATGTCTTATTCACTTACTTTGCATCAAATGTAAGCATACGCATTTCTAATAGTTGGCTTTTGTCTCTTGTGAGGCTTGTGTTAGATTATTATTTTTAGTTCACTTTCTGTGTGTTGTCTAAGTGATGTATGTGTTTCATCCAAACATTACCTCATATTAGCATTCTCTTCTTTTTTTCTAGTTATTATCGAACAAGAAAGCTTGGTCAATTCATGTAGGCAATAATTGTTTTGGAGTTTGGTTTAACCATCCGCCGGTAAGCATGGTTTAACCAATAATACTATCTAAATGTCACACTTGAGTGTGCTTCTAATAGCTTATGAATGGCCTATAAAAGGCAAAGACTAAACCTCAGTGCACAAGACTCCATGTTTTGTTAGGGTCAAGAGAGGGTTGTCAATTGTATGCAGCCTTCCTTTGCATTTTAAAAAGAAGTTGTTTCTATGAATCGAATACGTGACCTTCTGGTCACAATAGAGTAACCTTATTGGTTACTCCAAGGCTCGCCCTCTACTTATGAATAGTATATCAATATGTCTCCATCAATTTTGTATTTAATTAAAGCCGACTTATTATTTATGCATACTAATTGCATCCACACTCGAGGTGATTTTAGATGTTTCTTCTATCAAGTATCTTCATGTCTGCTTATGCATACAGTTACTAATTTACTCTTACTAATTTAATCTTTTATTTTTTTTAAGTACAAGTCTTTGGATGTGAAGAATATTATGATGGAAAGAATGATGCGCAACATTTTCTAGAATTGTTGTTGTCTCCACTTTGGTTGGATCTAAGTAACCTGCTAAAAGATTATCTTAGGTTTATGGATGAGTACTTCAGAGAATCTATAGATCTTGCACTTTTTGCAAATCACCTTAGAAATTTCTCAAAGGTATGTAATGTACTTGCCTACTATGCTTTTTCTTTATTTGGCTCTTGAAATGATTGCATAGTATTTGTGTTGATGTTTCTTGGATGTAAATTCATAGCTTGCAATTATTAGTTGCATTTCTCAATATGAATTGTGGATTTCATGATCTTCTAAATTTAAAAGTTAATGTTTGTCAACTAAATGTATTAAGTGTTTTTCTTTTTTTTCCTTGTGATTATATTAATTAATAAAGGGTTATATAGTCTTCAGAACAATGTGTTTGGTTACTTCATTGAAAAAGTCAAGCAATTCATTTTACAGTTAAAACAGAAATTTAATAACGTTGAAGAAGAACAGGTATCTGCCTTTTGTTGCTGGCATTTAATTGTAGGAAATTAGGGTTGGATTTAATCCTGTGTATAGCAAAATAATCACAAAAATATTTTGTTTAATTCTTCAAAAGTCAAAATCACTAAAATTCTATAACATGATTAACACATAATTCATAATAAAGGAAGAATCATAGTTCGTTCCTTATTCTGAAGGTTAATACTTTTTCTTGTCATTTCCTTTGAACCATTTTTTAAAATCGACTTATTTCAATCACCGTAATCTTATAAGTATCTGACCTCTAACGATATCAACAAAATAAGTTGAGAGAACTCTGCAATTGTTGCAAAAAGCGTTAAGAAAGGAGTGCTGGCTCCTTTAGAAATTAAGTCTATTTATAATAGGTTTTGGACGCTACAGAAATTTAATTGAAATTAATTCTAATTTCAATTAAACTTTAATTAGAATTACAAATAATTCTAGTTAAATACTAATTATGCTCAAATAAGACCAATATCTCATATTGATCCTTATTTATTAAATATTTCATATTTAATCATAAAATTTCTTAAACTTTACAATCAAGTTCAACTTAATTAAAACATTTTTCTCTCTTTAATTCATTCTTTGTGTGTAACTTATTAGATTTTCATATATGTTCGCAACAGATATAAACTAGAACCATAAATCATATTTAGGATTAATTTATATTTAATTCTTTAATTAAACAATTTATATCCATATATCAAGATGAGTCTAGCAACACATCATGAATACCTAAATATTTAGTAATGTTAAAATGATTTTGATTAACCTTTTCGTATATGATTTTTCTACATCATTCAATCATTTCATCATAAAATGTTTTGATTAGACATATAATATGAAATAAATGTCTACTCTATTTGAGTCCAATCTTGTTAGTTCTCCACCATTAATAATTGGTTCAATTAATGACATCGGTAAACTATTTTATAAAGTATCATTCAACCTTTGAATCAATTATAATCGAGAGTAATGAAATATTTTTCTTAATTACTTTAAGGTGATGAATCTTACATTGATCACTCAACTATCTTTATATAGTTTATATTATAGCTAATGACCACCGATCGAGTTACCCTTGACTAGAATATGTCACAAGTAATATCAAAACATAGCAATCCCTATATGAGATAACTTTGGAGATCTTAAATCTAAGGATCACTTATACAATCATCACAATCAGAATTTTCATAGATATATAAGTAATGTCCAAATGAAATTCTCATACAGAGTTAATTCAGTAAGATTGTTCTGATGAAATTCTCACCTATAAGTTTATTTATACCTTCATACTTTAATCTATGAGATTGACTACTACTGCCTTCATAAGGAAAAACATAACATATGCTAGTCTTTTTACACTTTATTAATGTCCAATCTTAATAGAACAATGATTAAGAATAATTTAGTGATAATATATGAATGTGTTATAAATCTCATAATTATAATCTCATCATAATTGCATTTGCAATACACATTTATCCCATGGTCTTTATCTTATACATCTAATGCTTTTAAATTATTTTGACACTAAAGTAACAACCAATCGATTGGATGCAGGGTAAAAAATCTAACAAAATTGGATTCGAAAGTTTTTAATTTTTAATGAAGATTTGCATTTCTAACCTTTATGGACCCTAACTCCTGAGAAAGACTATTAGTTAGGTTCATATCAAGTGCACCTTCTTGTCAAATTCACATCAAATAATAAATATTTAATGGAAAAAGACTTTGGGGAAATGAAAAAAGTTTATAATAAATCTAGGAATCATGCATTATTTATATTAACTATGTGTGCAATTGTAAATTGATTATGTTATTGTGACTTATTTGATTAAATTTTCTATGATTAAATTTTCTAAAATGGAGTGTTCCATACATATAGACTTATAAATCACTTCAAATATATACCCCCCCCCCCCAATTCATTTTACTCCTTAAATGTCCCTTCTTGTCAATTTCATATGAATAATGAATCTTTAATGGAAGAAGATTTAGGGAAATTAAAAAAGTTGATGAATTTGGGAATCACATAAGATTCGGTCTCATTGAAAATGTTTGTTGGTGATATTGCCAGCTTATCCTTTCTTATCATCTCCTATACTATCTTCTTCAGTGTTCTAAATAGATCAAACTATATTTTCTTCAGTGTTCTAAAGAGATCAAACTATATTAGGATCCTTTTTTATTCTTTCTTTAATTGGGGCATTGACGTTGTTTTTTTTTTCTTTTCTTCTTTTCCATGCTTCTTTTTGACTTGCTCTTATGTACACTCTCTCTTTTCTAAATCCATTTGTGCACATTTGTTATTGCACCAAAGATAACTTAGTAAGAAATTTATTCTTATGTTATAAGTTTTTTTTCTGTTAGTAGTGTAGAAGTTATGCAAATTGGATTTTTCTATACTTCTCATTCCTCCCATATTTTGTTTTTTATCATTCTATGTTATTGAAAACATTAACAGAAGTAATAGAAGTATAATGTTGTCATTGAAAGTGAATTTTTAATTAAAAAGAATTTGAATAAAGTAGAGTTGTAATGTCTTTCCTATACCTGTTAATCTCTTGTCTATATAAATTCTGAGACATAAATACAATAAAAATAATAACTAATATTTAATTATAGGAATTTATATAATTAACTCCCAAAAACATGAATACAATTGTCAAAACTCTCCCTCAAAATGGTGTGTGTGTGTATATATATATATATACTACTTATCTTCTATACAAAGGAATGAAATAATCTATTATATAAGCCTTAGCAAATACATATGCTAATTGACTCTAAATTTGTATAGATGATTCCAATGTTTTGATCATTCAATTTTTCTTTGATAAATAATTGATCAATCTTAATATATTTTGTATGATCATGTTGGAATAGATTATAAGTAATGCTAATAGTTGACTTATTATTACAATGTAGTAACACAAACTTTTGTTTAAGAAGATGTATATCTTACATTAACTTCTTAAGTCATAGAAGTTCACGTACTCCTTGCCTTATAGCTCTGTATTTTGCCTCTACATTCTGTTTCAAAACTCGAATTAGAAATAACAACCTACTTTTTGATTCTCTAAGTGACTAGATTTCTACTAAAGAAGGAACAATATACATAAGTGGATTTTCCATTGCCAGGAGATTCTGTCTAATTAGCATTAGTGTATGCTTCTATTATTAAAAAACCATTATTTAGGAAGAGTAATCCTTTACTAGGACTATATTTGAGATACTTCAAAATTTGGAAAACAACATTGATATGTGTAGTTTGTGGGCTATATATAACTTGACTTATTATAGTCACTATATAGGTGATAACAGGTCGTGTAAAAGAAAGATAAATCAATCTCCGAACCAATATTTGGTATCAATCAATGTTAAACCAATCCTCTAACATTTTCCTTTAGTTTATGGTTGGTTTTAATGGGAGTATCAATAGCCTAACATTCATGTTTCTTTTAGTAAGTCAAGAATATTTTATTTTAGAGATAAATATGCCCTTTTATGATTAAGCAACCTTTATCCCAAAAAAAAGTCCTCGTTTGCACAAATCTTTGATCTCAAACTTAATGGACAAATATGTATTTAATCTAGTAATTTCTTCTTATTTCATGTTCCATCTTGGGGTAGTGAAAAGTATTTTATCACTTTTATCAATGCCTATTCACGTTATTGTTAATGCATGAAAAGTCTTAATCAGTGTACATTCTTGAGGTGTTCATTAATGGGGTGAAAAGGCAATTAGACAGAAAAGTGAAAGTCCTAAGGTTTGATAGAGGTGGTGAATATTATGGTAAGTTTGATGAGAATGGACAGTGTTCATGTCCATTTGCAAAATTTCTTCAAAGTTGGCGTATTTGTGTATAGTATACAATGCCCAGTACACCATAGCAGAATGGTGTAGCTGAAAGGCAGAATCATACTCTTATGGATATGGTTAGGAGTATGTTAGGTTACACAAATGTACCTTTATCTTTATGGATGTATGCATTAAAGGCAGCTACATATCTACTTTATAGGGTTCCTAGTAAAGTAATTACTGTGACACCTAATGAATTGTGGACATGTAGGAAACCTAGCTTGAGGCACCTGTATGTTTGGGATTGCCCAGCCAAAATAAGGGTTTATAATCCTCATGAAAGGAAACTTGATGTAAGAACCATTAATGATTACTTCATCGGTTATCCAGAAAAGTGTAAGGAGTACATATTTTATTGTATGGTACAAGAATAGTTGAATATGGTTATGCTAGATTCATTGAAAATAGACAAATTAGTGAAAGTGGGGAACCTTCAAAGATGGATATTCAAGAGATTCAGGTGGAAAATCCTTCACCCATATCTCTTCTTAAGTTTTTATTCTTCATGTTGTATCACAGTCATGCAACATATTGGAACAACAAGTTGATATTCCAAACTCACAAGAAGTGAATGTCAATAATGAACCAGTAAATAATGTGCAAGTCACAAATGATCAAGTAATAACACAAGAAATAGTATTGCAAAGGTCTATAAGGGAGAAAAGACCAACTATATCAGATGACTATATGGTGCATTCACTTGATCATGAGTGTGACTTAAGCATATGAAGGATCCAGTCTCATTTAAAGAAGCCATAAAATGTAATAATTCTAAAAAGTGGCCTAATGCTATTAAAGAAAAGTTAAAATCTATGGATGATAATCAAGTTTGGGAATTAGTTAAGTTACCTGAAGGCTCAAAGCAAGTGGGTTGTAAATGAGTCTTTAAGACCAAAAGGGACTCGAAAGGTAATATTGGAAGGTATAAAGCTAAACTTGTAGCCAAAGGTTGTACTCAAAAGGATAATACTAACTTTAAAGAGACCTTCGCTCCAGTTTCAAAGAATGAATCTTTAAGAATTATTATAGCATTGGTAGCTCATTATGATTTAAAGCTTTACCAAATAGATGTAAAGACCATTTTTCTGAATGGTGACTTAGAAGAAGAAGTTTATATGGACCATCTGAAAGGTTTTGTGACTACAGAAAAGGAAAATATGGTTTGAAAATTAAAGAAATCAAATATGGTTTGAAATAAGCTTCCCAATAGTGGTATCTTAAGCTCAATGATACCATTACCTTTTATGGTTTTGTAGAGAACATTGTTGATAGGTGTATCTATATGAAGGTTAGTGGAGCAAGTTCATTATTTTGGTACTATATGTTGACAACAATCTTTTAGTTGCTAATGGTTTGGGCTTGTTACATTATGTAAAGAAATTTCTCTCTAATAACGTTGAAATGAAAGATATAAATGAGGCATCCTATGTGATTAGAATAGAAAATGTTTGTGACAAGACACAAGGATTGTTAGGATTGTCTCAGAAAGGATATACCACTAAAGTATTAGAGAGATTTAGGAAGGAAAAATGCTTAGAAAGGGTACTTTCAATTCATACAGGGGATAAATTTAGTGAGATGCAATATCTCAAGAATGATTTAGGGCGAAAGGAACTATGCATCTATAGTTGGGAGTCTGATGTATATTCAGACTTGTACTCAGTCAAATATCAATTTTGTTGTTGGAATGTTAGGTTGATATCAAAGTAATCCCTGATTAGACCATTAGAAAGCTACAAAGAAAGTTCTTAGGTATTTACAAGGCACCAAGGAGTACATGCTCACATACAGGAAATCAGATAACTTAGAAGTGATAGGTTATTCAGATTTAGACTATACTGATTGTGTAGACTCAAGAAAATCTACCGTCGATTATCTATTTTAAATAACAAGAGGGGCAATTTCTTGGAAGAGTGGAAATAATCTGTCATTGTTACTTCTACTATGGAGTCCAAATTTGTGGCATGCTTTGAGGCCTCTATTCAAGCATTGTGGTTGCGAAACTTTTTTTTAGGGCTAGGTATTATTGATAGTATAGCAAGACTGCCAAGAATTTATTGTGATAATTCTGCAATTATCTTCTTCTCTAAAAATGATATGTATTTTAAGGGTGCTAAACATATGGATTTGAAATACTTGTCAATCAAAGAAGAAGTGCAAAAACATAAAGTGTCAATTGAGCATATTGGAACTGATCTAATGATAGCGGATCCGTTAACTAAAGGATTACTGCCTAAAACATTTATTGGCTATGTTGAAAGGATGGGCATTATGGATAAGTCCTTATTAGCATGAGATCATGTTATGTATGTACATATGTTTGGATATTTGCTATTTTTTTTTTACACTTATAAATTCAATTAACGTTATGTTTTAGCTTGTAGTTGCCACATTATGTTGTGTACATACACTGTTTTATTATGATGACCAATTATGTTTTGAGAAAACATTAAAGCTAAGAATTATAGTGTTTCTTAATTATAATTATTTTGAGTTAAGATGATTGTATGATACATGCAAGGAATTATGTCGTTAGATGACTTGTGATCGTCATGATCCTATTATTTTAATTCATTCAAGTTTGATTATTTGATAGATTTAATATATGGTGCACACTTATGTTGTTGGATCATCAAGTCACAACGTGGGTCAAGTGGGAGATTGTTAGATTAATTTAATAATCATAAGTGTGGCTCATGTTACTTTATTTGATTTCAATATAAAGTGGGCCCAAAATAATGATTATTAGGCTAGTAAAGGAAATCAAAATCATTAGGGTTAACTAATAAAAATGTTCCCTCTCCCTTCAGTTAAGTAACATTTTACAGATATCAAAGACATATACGTTCTTGCACCATTAAGAAGAACCAAAAAAAGAAAGAAGGTTAGAGTGGATAAACTTTTTGCATAGAGAAGTTATTTGCAATCAGAAAGAAAAATTACACATATTGAACATGGATCAAGGTTAGTAATTTCTTTCTTTCGTTTATAGCATGAATATTAGGGTTTGAAAGTGTTGAATCAATTATTTCATAAACGATCTTGAGTGAATTCTATGCTTAAAATATTGCATAGAATGTTAAAATTTACACATAATTCTTGAAAATCCTAATAAGAGTTTTGTTCTTGCCACAAGCCTAAATTCTGAAAAATATATATTAAGCAATAATCATCTAACCTAGTTTAGATTCATGAACATTCTTCATAGCTCGTATGTATGGACGTTATTACCTAATTAAGAGTTAAGTTTGGGTAGTTACATCCCAAATTTTCTGAACTATATATAAAAGATGATAACCTTATACAAGTTGTAGTTACATTGAATTGATCCAACATGACATGATAAGAGAGTTTTTTGAATCCCATTTGCTACATCCGAGATCAATTTCATCTAATTTTATTTTTCTATTATCGATATAACCTTGCAATCCCCTAGCCTAAATAAACAACAAGAATAACCACGACCAAGCAATATAATTTATTCCATCTACTTTAATTGGACTAGTTGGTATAGGAGAATTGTTATTAAAAATGGTCGTGAATTTGCTACCACCATGTTCAATCATAAAATAGACTAAAAATTAAACTGGTATGACAAGAAGTTTAAAATTTAAAAGGTTTAACTGAAATTAGATCATTATAACACCTACTAAAAATTAAATAAAATTAAAGAGTTTGAAATATGATTGAAAGAGATTTGTTTACCTATTGAAAATTTTGAAGTTTAATTAAAAAAGAGATTATTAAATAAAAATTAATTATTTTATTTTATTTTATACGAACTTATTAATTTATGAAAATTGAGCAATTAATTAATAAATTGATTGGTTTTTAACAACAAGAGTTATTAAAGTAAATTTGTAACATCCTGTTTCCATATAACGGGTTGAATTATAGAACGGGTACACGTGAGAAATTAGGAAAACACATCTCATGCTCATGCGATTGTGAACAGTGATCTGTGCACATGAAAAATATCTGTACATGCATTCATGACATTTTCCCGGTATAATTATGAATAAAATGTGATTTTTGAAAAATAGGCCTTGAGTGTGTAAAAATTGAATTGGAGAGTGATATTG